>OZ037772.1:7322388-7547388 GCA_964035545.1 Bugula neritina | reverse complement strand
TTGGCGATTTCTTTATTAGCAGCATAATGTAAAACAGTGCTACCATCGTTATCTTTTGCCAGTATGAGTCTATCACCAGTTGTATTGATGCTGCAAAAGAATTCCATCACACCAGTTCTACCATATTTGGAAGCTCTATGTAATAGCGTTTGGCCATGGTTGTCGACAGTAAATAAAACTTTTTCTCTATTTTCTAAGCTTACAAATCCTATGAGCAGTTCAGCTGTACTTTTGTCACAAACAGAGTGCAAAATGGTGCTACCATATTTATCCTGTGTGCAAATAACTTTTCCAATATTTGAATATAAACTGCAAATATATTTCACTACTTCTGTCTTTCTTACAGCGACAGCTTCATGTAGTGCTGTGCGATCAAAAGTGTTAACAACACTAAGCAGGTGCTTCTGTTGCGCATGTGTTACAGAGTGCAAAATTGCTTTTGCACTTTCTACATTTTCAGAAAGATGCAATGCAGTATTGCCAAATAGATCCTTCTTTAGTGGCAACTCATCTGGATATAGCTTACAGAGATACTTCACTACATCAGCTTTTCCATTGGAAGCAGCTAAATGCAAAGCAGTTTCTATGTAAATGGTAATCATGTAGACAAAGTATCTCTGTCTGTCAGGCTTAAGTGACTCTACAAGTGACTGTGAAATCTTCTCATTTGACGAACGATGAAGAGCTGTCCAGCCTTCTTTATCTCTTGCTAGCAACAGTTCATCTTTTACAGGTAAACTACAGAGATATTCCACTACATCTGTTCTACCCTTGCTAGCAGCTACATGTAATACTGTAACTCTTTTCTCAGTAAGTGATAGCAAAAATCTCTTCTGTTTTTCAGGTGAGACTGACTCTACAAGTAATTGGGCGATCTTCTGATTAGATGAAAAATGAAGGGCTGTGCAGCCTTGGTCATCTTCTGCAAACAGCAGATCATCTTTCTCTGGTAAACTACAGAGATATTCCACTACATCTGTTCTACCCTTGCTAGCAGCTTCATGTAACACTGTAACTCTTTTCTCAGTAAGTGATAGCAAAAATCTCTTCTGTTTTTCAGGTGAGACTGACTCTACAAGTAATTGAGCGATCTTTTGATTTGACGAATAATGAAGGGCTGTCCAACCTTTGTTATCTCTTGCTAGCAACAGTTCATCTTTTACTGGTAAACTACAGAGATATTCCACTACATCTGTTCTACCCTTGCTAGCAGCTACATGTAATACTGTAACTCTTTTCTCAGTAAGTGATAGCAAAAATCTCTTCTGTTTTTCAGGTGAGACTGACTCTACAAGTAATTGGGCGATCTTCTGATTAGATGAAAAATGAAGGGCTGTCCAGCCTTTGTCATTTTTTGCAAACAGCAATTCATCTTTCACTGGTAAACTACAGAGATATTCCACTACATCTGTTCTACCCTTGCTAGCAGCTACATGTAATACTGTAACTCTTTTCTCAGTAAGTGATAGCAAAAATTTCTTCTGTTTTTCAGGTGAGACTGACTCTACAAGTAATTGGGCGATCTTCTGATTAGATGAAAAATGAAGGGCTGTCCAGCCTTGGTCATCTTCTGCAAACAGCAGATCATCTTTTACTGGTAAACTACAGAGATATTCCACTACATCTGTTCTATCATTGCCAGCAGCTACATGTAATGCTGTGAGCTGATCATCAGTAACTGATAATATAAAATCCCTTTTTTTGTCAGATGTGAGTGACTCTGCAATTGTTTGAGCAATTTTGTGGTTTGACGAATAATGAAGGGCTGTCCAACCTGTGTCATCTCTTGCTAACAGCAGATCATCTTTCAGTGGTAGACTACAGAGATATCCTACCACGTCTGTTTTACCCTTGTAAGCCGCTGCATGTAATGCTGTGAGCTTATCTTTGCTACCGAATAATATAAACTCTTTTTGTCTTTCAGATGTGACTGACTCTACAAGTAATTGTGCAACCCTCTGATTAGATGAAGCGTGAAGGGCTGTCCAGCCTTGGTCATCTTCTGCAAACAGCAGATCATCTTTCACTGGTAAACTACAGAGATATCCTACCACATCTGTTATACCATTGTAAGCCGCTGCATATAGTGCTGTAACCTTATCCTTGGTAACTGATAATGTAAACTCTTTCTGTCTATCAGATGTGACTGACTCTACAAGTAATTGTGCAATCTTCCGATTAGATGAAAAGTGAAGGGCTGTCCAGCCTTTGTCATTTTCTGCAAACAGCAGATCTTCTTTTACTGGTAAACTACAGAGATATTCTACTACATCTGTTCTACCATTGTAAGCAGCTACATGCAATACAGTCTGCTGATCATTGGTAACTGACAATATAAAATTTCTCCAACTCTCACGTGTGACTGTCTCTACAAGTGATTGAGCAATATTTTGATTTGAAGAATAATGAAGGGCTGTCCAGCCTTTGATATCTTTTGCTAATACTAACTCATCTTTCTCTGGTAAACTAGAGAGATACTCTACTACATCTGTTCTACCATTGCTAGCAGCTACATGTAATGCTGTAAGCTGATAATCAGCAACTGATAATACAAAATCCATTCTTTTGTCAAGTGTGACTGACTCTACAAGTGTTTGAGCAATCTTGTGGTTTGAAGAAAGATGAAGGGCTGTCCAGCCTGCGCTATTTTTTGCTATCAGCAGTTTATCTTTTTCTGGTAAGCTACAGAAATATTCTACTACATCAGCTCTACCCTTGTAAGCAGCTGCATGCAAAGCAGTAGATTTATTATTGTTTACCATGTATATAAAGTATCTCTGTTTTTCCGATTTCAGTGACTCTACAAGCAATTGGGCTATTTTCTGATTTGAGGAATAATGAAGGGCTGTCCAGCCTCTATTATCTCTTGCAAACAGCAGTTCATCTTTTACTGGTAAACTACAGAGATACTCTACCACATCTGTTCTACCATTGTCAGCAGCGATGTGTAATGCTGTACAATAATTGTTATCAGCAGAAAAGATGAATTCCTTTTGCTTCTCAGGTGAAACGGACTCTACTAGTATTTCTGCCATCAATTTTGTTTTAGCATAATGCAAAGCTGTTCTCTCGCTTGCATCCTTAGCTAGTAGCAGTTTGTCAAATTTTGGAAATAGTTCACAGAGATAGTTTACTACATCAACTCTATCGTTGTAAGCCAGAAAATGCAGAGCTGTTTGCATGTTCTCATCAACATAGAGTATATAATCTCTTTTTTCCTCTAGTTTCACTGACTCTACCAGAAGCCGAGCTTCTTTTTGGTTAGAGACGTTGTGTAGTGTTCTCTCTGCCATTTCCTACCTTATTACTTCCACATTTCCCTGTAAAAGTAACTGCTGTGGTATTTGAAAGACTTGAGAACAATTATTTTTAAGTTGATAGATTATCTTGCTTGTATAGGTATTAAAAATAAAAATTATAGTATGATACTAGCAATTTGCAACAAAAACAGGTGTAGGTTACTACATGTATGCATATTATTAGGAAATGCATTTTTCATAACAAATTTCCATCTTTATGCAAAATTCTGTTTCTCAATATATGTAGTGCAGTTTAACATTTTGCTTTATGAATTTAAAACTCGTAAAGTTTGAAAAAAATATAACACTAGATTGAATGCATGGTGCATATTTCTTGAAAGAAGTAATAAACAAGTGCCCTGCGCTATAATGTCAAAGTTTGTCTATTCCAGATGTAATGTGGTTCCACAAATTATTGTTTCAACTTGAAAACTCATATGATTTTGATAATACAAATATAAAACTCTTTTGTAAATTCTAAATTAACATATTGCCTAGAATCGTGGGGTAATGCAGCAAACATTTATCTTGAACCACTACATTTACTGCAAAAGAAAATACTGAGAATTATATATAAAAAGCATCACCTTTCCCGATCTAAACCACTGTTTCTTAGTTCTTCAATCATGCCTATTCACACTCTACACAAATTCAAACTAATACTGCTCTCACATAAACTTTACTATTCTCAACTAAAACATCTCACACATAACTATCCTACAAGTTTTTCAGAGTTCAGCCTACAAACTCCTCCATCATCAACTGCTGCAGGTCACGAAGAGTAGAATTCCAATGTTCGTCGCTATGGAATAAATTGCCTAGTTCTATTCGTGCTGTGGGGAGGGAGGCTGGTTTCAAACTTGCCCTGAGAGACCATCTAATGGCAAGTTTCCAGATAAGAAAATAATACCTTTTAAGTTGCTAAAACTTCCAAAAACCTAAACAAAAATTTTATATAACTGTCAACCATTCATGGCTCGGTGCCTCGACTAGCTACAGCGCTATTGCACCATAGGCCCTGTCATTTTGTTTATTTTTTTCTCAATTAATTTTTTTTCGACTATGACAAAATAAAAACAAACAAAAAAAACAAAAAAAGTATATGATACTAGCAAACATGCACATTCCATAATCTTGAAAAAGTGATAAAGTGAGAAGGTTTATTTTATGCTTTTTGTTAGTTTATGTCAAAATACTGGGTAGTAAAAAATTTTGTTTTCAACTATTCATGCCAAGCTAGCTTTTAATAAACACACAGTTTTGCCAGAATATATATATATATATATATATATATATATATATATATATATATATATATAAATAGCTGCAAAAATATACCTATACATGTATCTGAAGCTCATTGATCTGAAGTTGAAACCTGAATATATACATGTACATTCAATACTTCAATTGTAATTTGAAAGATCCGGCATTGAAATGAAGAGATTTACTCTGAGTTACTAAAACTAAAATGCTTTTCCCAGGGCATCTTTGTTCACTTTCTACACACTATAGCAGTGATACATTAGAATTTGTTTAACATCGGTGTTTTTACTTTTCATTTTCCATTTTGCATTGCACAACAAAATTATTTACATGTGGCTATAAGCACTGCCAATAACTTTTAGCAATCGAATTAGAACTATGGTTAGAATAAAAAGTGATAAGTTTAAACTAGATATATATAATTTTTGCCTCCACTGAGGTTCAAATCCAAGACTAGATGAAATCTAGTGAGAAGTATAGGATTGATTTTTACTGAATACTTAACTTTAATTTAAGTTGACAGCCGGACTATACAGTTTACAGCAACCCAAAACTATATACGCATTGAGTTCAGTAGGTAAATAAACTCCTCTGTTTACTTATGCCTGTGGAATAAAATAAAATTTATTGATTCCATTAGTTAAACAAATTCTTTTGTTATTCAATGCACATATACAGAATAAAATAGTGGCCAAAATTAAATAAAAGCTACAATGTCACTTTTCAGCTGCAAAATATACCTACGCATGGAAGGTTTGTCGATAAAAAGTTGAAATCTGAATATATATGTATATATATATATATATATAGTTTCTACTATTGCAAAGGTGTGGGTCATGGTACTCTGTTCTGCGCTGATGAGGAAACAAACCCCGAAACAGCTGCTGTCCACAGATTGAGGTATATATATATATATATATATATATATATATATATATATATATATATATATATATATATATATATATAACTTTTGCCCCTCACTGAGATTTAAACCAAAGAACTCCAACTTTCAAGCAGGTACACTGCCATTACACTACAGGGAACAGTGGGTAAACTCAAAACTAAGGAAGTTTTAACAACTAAAGATATTTTTGTTGATAGAATATAAATGTGATATTTCATTAAAAATTGTCTTGCATGAGTATATGGCTACGCTACAACTCAACACATGTATATAGTATTTGAGTTGTTTACTGGTTGCTACAAACTGGAAGACACAGAAGCGCAGCAATAAAGATCACAAGCAGGTGACAGGTGTACCAGCAATATATTTTCTAATGATATTTGATAATTGTATAAAAGTTTAGTATAATGTGTGTTACAAGTAGTAGCTCTCTGAAAGGAGTTATTATTAGTGTGTTTATGAAGCATTGGACATGTCACCCATGGCATTGAATGTAAAAATCTTGTAAGGTTGGACGTTTCTGTTTGTTTGTGTATGTAAACTATGTGTGTCTATTAGATTCCATCATATTTATCTTGGGAACTAGTAGATAGAAGATGAAGGGATGCATATGAACTAATTAGGAAGTGAAAAAATAGTTCCCTCAAATAAGGGTGGAATCTAGTAAGAAGAGCTGTGATTATTATTTAATAAATACATAACTTTAAGTGAGTTGACAGTCAGACTAGACAGTTTACAGTCTACAGTAACTTAAAGCAGTTTATACATATATTATATAACTAATTTATATGCTGTATACATTTATACACAAACATAGACAAACAATACACTCCTATACTTACCACATAAAGTGCAGATTTAGCTATATGCATATGAAGATGTCCTCTACCTTTCATACATACATGACCGTCTTCACACTAACACTGAATATTCTGTTTAAATAGCTCTCTGTAAAATGCAAAAAAATAACATTGTTATTAGATTTGTTGATAATTCTTTACACTGTATTAGTAACATAACAAAAATTTAACTATAGGCTATATATATGGAGATATCCTCTACTTTTCAACCATGCATGGCAGTCTTCACACTAATACTGAACATTCTGTTTTAATAACATTCTAGAAAATGAAAAAAATGAGCAGCACCACTGGATTTGTTGATGATTGTTTGCACTGCATTAGTAATATATTATGAAGTGTAAAGTGACTATAGGTAACTAATGTATATTCATTTATTCTTTCAGCTTATACTCAAAATAATATTTAACAAGTATATTGTGTGTGTGTGTGTGTGTGTGTTTTATTTTCATCATAACATAGTGTTTTACAACTAGGATAATTTACAAGAGCAGAACAAGCAATTAGAAAAGAAACATAGTAACAAATAACAGTATATCAAAATAAGCTGTCGGAAATGATGATGAGGCCCAGTGCGAAATAGCATGGCTAGTGGTACGCGGGCCCAATGTTGGCATTACCATACAAGGCACCACAGATCACTCAATAGAGTGGAGGTGATGCCTCAATTCCACTTTAAATTTACCAAGTGGCTGTGTAATCTTTAAAGATTTAGGCAACTTATTCCACAGTGCAGATATTACAAAATTTGAGGTGCGTTGACCAGCAAATGAGGAATAAAATGGAACAGGAAGAGATTGCAACTGATGACGAGTAGTATAGTGAGAGTGTGTCAAAAAGCTTTCTGAATAGAAGATTTTATGAGCTTTAATCAGCAGTTTGTACTTGTACAACTTGTCAACTGGTAAAATGTCTGATTTCCTAAACAGGTCTTTAGAATGGTATCCAAAAGGCTTGCGGTGAATTATTCGGACAATTTTCTTTTGAAATTTTATCACTTTATCAAGATGGACCCTGGATGCATTTCCCCAGGATTCTATAGAGTAGCACAGCCTGGAATGTATAAGTGAATAGTATAACATGATCAAAATTTTTTTAGGAGCGAATGCATTTAAACGATAAAAAAGTCCCGAAATCGGTCGAAGATTTAATAATATTTTCTGAATGTGGGATGACCAGTTTAAATTTCTATCAATTATCACACCTAAAAATTTTACTTCGTCAACTGCTGTTATTGGTTTGTCGTTTATTGTTAATTTTAAATTAAATTGGAACTTATTTTGATAATTCTTAAAAATAATGTAAGATGTTTTTTCATAATTAATTGTTAGCTTATTTATCTGGCACCATTCACACAGTCTTTTAAGATCAGAAGAGATTTTATCATATTCATTGTTTAAATTTTTTGATTTTAGAAATAAGTTAGTATCGTCCGCATATAAAATTGGTGTTACATATTTTAAGGTTTCGCAAAGATCGTTGATATATATTAGGAACAAGGTGGGACCTAGCAATGTGTTTTTTGTATGTTTACCGGTCTACATGCTCTGCTTTTGCAGAACAATAAACTAGCTCAAAGGTCTGATTGAATCCAGTAGTTATATAATATATACATTCTTCTGTTTACTTAAGCATGTGTAATAATATAAAACGTATTGATACCAATAGCTGTATAAATTCTGTTGCTGGGCTACTTGTCTCACACAATAGAAACTTGATTTAAATGTTTGAAATAATCACAACACCCACAGTAATAAATGAGCCACAACAAAGCACTGGCTAGAAATGAATGGAAGGTAAACATGAGAGTTATTAACTGTATACAAATACCATCACCTTAAAATATCATATATATATATATATATATATATACATTATGCTGCAGTGCATTGTTGCAACACACACACAGCATATTATTACAGCAAAACCCATATTCTGACCTACCTAAGATCAAATTCAATATATCGGTTGTTTATGGAGCAGACACTGTTCCTTCACTTTTTCTACTATGCCTACTTACCTACCACATTGATCACAAACTAGTGCTCATTCCCTTATTTATAACAATATTTACATACATGTATATAAACCACCCTAATTTACCTACTCAACAGGTATGAGCTGTAAATGTCCTTATATGATAAAATAACAAGCTGTGGCAGCACAAGACATACACCTACCAAGGATCCTGGACTCTGTGTATTATCAATGTGGGTACTTCATGGGATGTAAATAGTTCAGTATAAATCTAGACAAGTGATATATCATGCTACCTATATGAGATTACATGTAAGGGAGGCATTGTACAAATAAAAAGTAGGGTATTTTGAATGTTGAATGTTGGAAGCATCCATGGCATAGTGGTTAGAGCACACACTTAGTAAACACAAGGTCCATAGTTTGATCTCCATGATAATTTTAGATCCATGCCATATTTATTAAAACATGTTGGATGTGTCTACATACTCTGCTTTCTTATTGTAATATACCAGTTCAATATTTGCATAGTTTCAAATATAATTCAATAGTTGAGACACTTGTTTTGATGAATTTTTCAATTTGAACAGCCCAAAAACTTTTTAAAAAAATTGGCTTTATTATTCAATGGGCATATACTGAATAAAATATCAGCCAAGATTAAATGGGACCTGCAATGTCATTTTTCAGCTGCAAAAATATATCTATTGATGTGAAGCTAATTGATGTAAAGTTGAAACCTGGATATATACAATTACATTCAATGCTGCAATTGTAATTCAAAAGATTCATGCAGCATTAAAATGAAAATCTTTAATCTGAATAAGCCTAAGGCCACAGGGTGCGTATTTTTGCATGCAAATATTTAAACCACGAGTAGCAAAGCTGTCCACTGTATGCGTTGAGAAAACATTCGCACTTGTCGCTCAGCATTCTCAACGCAAGTGCGAATCGTCTCTGTGGTCATCACCTAATTGGCTGGTAGTTATTTAGCAAGCCCAATTCTTTTATTTTAGTGCTATATTCTAGTAAATTGCGATTTATTAAACACGAGTGCGATTTAAAAATGAAAGCTCTATTTATCACGCATCACTGACGCTACAGTTGACACCTTTGCTAGCTGTGGTTTCAATTTTCGCATGCGAAAATACGCACAGTGTGGCCCTAGGTTTACTGTTATGCTTTTATTTTGGTACCTTTGTTTACTTTCTAGTTACTATAGCAGTGAAACAATAGAATTTGTTTAACATCGGTGTTTTTATTTTGCAATTTTTCATTTTGCATTGCACAACAAAATTATTTACATGTTGCTAAGCACTGCCAAGAATTTGGACCAATCAAATAAAAACTATGGTCAGAAGAAAAAGTGATGGCTTGAAACTAGATAAATATACATAACTTTTGGCTCCACTGAGATGCAAATCTAACACCTCTAATTTGCAAACAGGTGCGCTACCATTACAGTACAGGAGTCACTGGTTATAAACTCAACACTAAGCAATTTTTAAAAACGAAAGATATTTTTGTTAATAGAATATAAATACGGTTTAGCTTCAAGTCAGTGTATCAAAATAGATACGGCATACTACAACTCAGCACATATACAGTATCTGAGTTGGTTACTCATTGCTACAAACTAGAAGGGAGAACAGGGCAGCATTAAATATCACAAAAAAGATTATTAGCAATATATATTTCCTAATAATATTGAATATTCTTATAGTTGAGTATAATGTGTGTAACAAATAGTAGCCCACTGAAAGGAGTTATAATGATCGTGTTTATGAAGCATTGGCCGTGTCACCCATGGTATTGAACGTACAACACTTTTGAGGTTTGCTGTTTGTCTGTGTTTGTGTAAGTTGGTTTGTCTATTTAATTCCATCATATTTATATTACTCACTAACAGAAAATATGTAGAGAAACAGATAAATTAGGTGAGATATCAAATACAATTCCTTAAAATGAGGGTGAGATCAAAGGGGAAGACGTATTAATAATATTTAATAAATACAGAACTTTAGGCGAGTTGACAGCCGGACTACAGTTTACAGTAACCCAAAACAAATTATGCATTAAATTACTTTTTATATATTGTATACATTTATACACATGCAAACATAGACAACCTACACACTCCTGTACTTACCATATATAGTGCCCCTAACTCTGCAGAGTTAACTATATGGATATGGAGATGTCCTCTACCTTTCAGCCATGCATGGCCGTCTTCACACTAATACTGAATATTCTGGTTAAATAACTATCTATGAAATGTAAAACTCAACACCATCATTGGTTTTGTTGATGATTGTTTGCATTGTATTAATAACATTGATTAAGTTTAAGGTGACTAAACACAGTGTTGGTAATCAATACATATTCATTCAGCTTATCTTTTAAATCACATGTAAAAAGTGTATTGCTTGTCTACATTATCTGCTTTCACACAACAATAAACCAGCTAAAGGTTTAATTTGAATTCAGTGGTTAAATAAAGTCCTCGGTTTACTTATGCTGTGTGGAATCAGATAAAATATATTGATTCCATTAGCTGAATTAATTCCTCTGTTGACTTAAAACTTGCTTCACACAGTATAAGAAGCTTGGTTTAAATGTTTGAAATAATCAACATGCACAGTAATAAATGAGCCACAACAAAGCATTTGCTATGAATAAATGGAAGGTAAACATGATTTGTTACATGCATAAATGTATGTAGATCTATGACTATAGCTATTTGAATAAAATGAAAAAACTCACGCAAGTTTATAGTCGCTATCCCTGTAAGAAATCCCCAATGGAAAGTGTTTTTGTTAAAGCCTACTAAAGACGTATTTTAAATTTTTTTAGCATCACCAACGGTCTTTGTTCAGCTCAAACCCTGACTTCATGTTTACTAGTCGAATCTGTTGTAACGCTAGATGAGATGAGATTATATACTTTATGATGTAAAACATTGTTGCAGCTCACACCGTACGATAAAAATCATATTCTGAGCTACCTAAGATCAACTTCAGTATGAGGGTTGTTGACCAACATCGTTTCTTCCTCTTCTATTATGCTTACTTAGAAAATATCAAATCTAATTACTTAATTTAATGAATAACTGTAGACTTTATAAACTTCACTCAAAAAAACCCAGCTGCACATACTGGATACAGATGTGTACGTATGAAAAGTTATACTGTGACTTACGCTGTCACTTTTACTGTTTTACAATAAGAGATGCAAAATAGTAGACCTGGTTTCTTCTAGCTTGGAGTTGCCTTCACAAGGCATTAAATGACAGAATTTATGTGGAGATATTATCATAAACTAGTATATTACAGTTGAGAGTTGTCTACACTGAACCCTATAATGCAAGGGCATGAAACTAAGGAAACATTTGAATGTTATTATTAGTTATGTTTATATTTTCTTACTATAAGGAGCGCCGTGGTCTAGGGGTTGCCTATAGTAAGCACAAAGTCATGGATTTCAATAAGATAATCATGGTAATTAGCAAGCCAAGTCATTATGAAATTTATAAACACATTTTGAAAATAAAAAAGATGAATAAACGTATAAGGTACATAAACATATATAATTAACTAAGAAAAGCCTCTGTCGGTATATATATTCAGTAGCTGTACAGGGTATCGGGAGTTGTTCTTAGAAAATATTAGTTTTAATAAAGAGGAGGCATAATGAGGTGACTATAAATGATAGAGTAATACTGTTTTAATAATTTCATATGATATATATAAGAACATCGCATATGAAAAAGTACAAACGTATTTAGAGGAGAATGGTAGAAAATTATAAGCACTGCAGCAAATTAAAAAAAATCTGGACATTTATTACATAATAATTCAGCAAAGAACTTATGTAAAGCTAAGTATGGTAATAATATAACATAGTAATATATATTCTAAACTAGTTTTACTATAGGTTATATTGTATGCATATCAATGACGCACGATATTAAAGTCCTGTAATGAATGTGTCTCTGGGACTCAAAGACTGTCACTATATTAACACAGAGAGTGTTAATATATAGAAAGAACCATTACTATTAGTTGATTGTTAGAGTATCACTCCAACTTATATATGGGTACCACTATCAGTTAATCAGCGTCACTATCACATATATACTATCACTTTCATATATCTCAAAAAAGTGTTACTAGGAGACAGAATATGTAAGTTTGACTTGTGTAAGAATGCTATTCAGACTCAGAGTTGGGCTTAAATATGTCAATAAAAATCTGTTGACTGTTTCTATCAACAGTATAACATAAGTTAGCATATTGTGTAGATCTGGACGTATCTCTCATTATTCCAGCTACATCTGTGAGTAAGTCAAGTAGGTTTACTCTCATTACCGGCTTGTCTTTTCTTTCGTCTGATAACACAGAATCATCTGTTAACATCTGTCTGTCTGTTTGTTTTGTGATGTCATCAGAAGAGCTGGTAGCAGGTGTCAATAGTTTACTTCTGTAATCACTGGTCAGATCTCTCAGATGTTCTGACAGACATTTGAACATCAGTCCTGGCTTCGACCTGCATGGAAGATTTGTGCAGAGTGCATTACAGAAATGTTACTGAGAATTTATGTAACCTTTGCTATAAAGCCTACTATAGGAATACTATATGGGCAATGATCTGCGATATTTTATTTACTTAAATTGACGTTTTTTTTGTGAATTTTAAGAAACCTAAATGAAAGACACCGTGCACTCAATGTTATGTTGAGCACTTTGTTTGAAGTCACTTGAAATTTTAGGTTCAGAATGGTGAATTGAATAGCTTTGCTGAAGCATTGCTCTAGTTACATGTCTAGAAGCTCTACGGTATAACTAAAATATTGAAATTCAATATGATTAGTTGATACTCGTGCCCAGTTCAAATTATACATACTTGCTGTCTGGTAAAGTAGAAAACAAAATATAGCAATCTACAGGAACATCTAATGGTTGGAATGTTGGTTGTCTGCTCCATTCCTGCCTTCTTAAAGTCTCATTAAAACCCTTCCTTACAGGTTGATACATTACTGACACCTCATTTTCTGGCCATGGGAAATCAGAACTTGATTCAAAGCTGTGTGGAGTTCTGTTGTACTGAGGGAGAATACTTCCGCGGCAGTAAGACAGAAATAATAGCTACAATATAAGCAATAAAAGTGTAACATAAACATTTGGATATTACTTAGACAAGTTTAAAAACAAAAATTATAAGTCTAATATAAATTGTGATTTAGTCTTAAACAAAATTCATTATTAGATACCAAAAATAAAGCAACTCATGCGTTTAAAATGCTTTGATGCCACAATTCACTGTTTAGGTAATACCACAATGTATAAACCTTTTTTATATTCTGAACATTTCCTGTGTTGAATGAATCAACTACTTCCTGTACAGAACACAGTGATTGGTTATCAGCTCCCATTATGTTTCTCTGATATCCATGAGATAGGATAGTCAAAGCAGCCATTGAACCATGTCCTTCTGATCTGGAGAACTCAGATATAGAACTTAGCATTTCTTCTGCAGAGAGATCATACTTGACTTCTACCTGATAAAACCAAGTTAGTTTGTTCAGAAACATCTTTTTACCAGATAGTTTGTGTGTTAATTAGGTACATGATTAAACAAAATCACTCGCAGGATCTATAATATTTACCATTGACAAATAAAAGTTGTAACTTGACTCTATATTTAGGTCAAAAGTAACCACTCTATGCACTAAAATAATACATTTAAGCCGTAAAATATTGAATTTGAGAGTTTAAGTTTTAATGTATGTACATAAATTAGCAAAAGTATTCACATGATGCTAATGTAACGTGAATAATCTACAAATATTACACCATACATTAATAATATCATTAAAAAGTAATTACCTCGAAATTCCAAAATTCTTTGAATACTGCGTGTGCTTTCTTTAATGTGTTTCTTCGAAACTTGGTTGTCTGTAAGTTTTGCTGATTCATTCCATATTTGATTTCAAATTGATTGCAAATAATTAGTACTTTAGACTTTTTTTCTTTAAGCTCAACTTTCTTTCCATTTTCTATTGAGTCATAATTGTCTTCGTCATCATCTGTTTCTCTCTCCTCATCATCTCTGGTGTATCTCTTGTTCAGAGTTGAGTTTACACTCACTCTCTGTACATCAGGACCGCAGCTCAGCTCGGTAATCAGATGGCTAGTCTCTTTGTATTTTGACATGTCTATTGCTGGATTTCTGTTAGGTGTTTGTGAAAGATACATACAAAGAAATCACATAATATAAACTACTTTGTATAAATAATATAAATGTATACTCAAAACAAAAAAATCGGAATGTTATATTTATAAACTTACCTCTCATAACTGTCTGTATGATACTTCACAGTGAGGATCAGGTAGTCAGGATCTGGTGGTATTAGATTCAGATCTGGTTCTGGTACAGAACTCTGTATCACTGCTATCTATAAATGAAACAGTGCCAGCTGAACAAAATCTTCTAGAATTTAGCTTCAACAGCACCTTTGCAATTTACAACAATATGCATCCTTCAAATACAAATACAATGTTTGCAGCAAAGCAATTGCATTGTAGCTGAAATGTATAGTGGGCCTAACTCAGATTTAGGACTCATTCATCCATAAAACCACTAATATATGTAAATAATTATAATACAAAAATGGTGTTATACTTCAATGAACATTTATTCTGTGGTGATGATGAGTAATAAAGTATTTTGATGGAAATAAAAATGTTTTTATTGTAAACTTAAAGTTGAAAGTGAAGTTAACTAAAAGTCAGTTTGCTCTGAAGTTTAGCGTTTTTTCACTGCACACTCTTAAGTTTTTGACCAGTCAGTTTACTATGGTGAACTATTTATAAAAATACGGTGCAGATCCTTAAAAAGGAGTTTTGCAACTTTTAATTTGATCACAATGACAACTTAACATAAATTCGATCAGTCAGTTGTACATTTCAGTTTTATACTATCAAATTAAACAACAAAAATGTATTATCTTTTTGCAGTCACATATAACAAAGTGGTTATACCTTTGGTTTGCCATGATACTCAAGGGTGTCCATACCATTGAGTTTGTTCTGCACAGTATCTTGTATTGGCCCTTCAGCATCAACTGTGTTAACGATCATTAACAAGTAGTCCTGACCTTTATTCGATTCCTAATACAAATACAGTATAATTATTTTAGATCTCTAACATTTATAAATAAAAAAGGCAATGTAAAGTAATAGTGTTTTGCTCAACTTTCAACTTTAAAATTTTGAATACATCACGTAAAATTTCAAGCATTCCAGTTTAGTTTGAAGATAGGAATAAAACAAAACGTGAGAGTTGTTTTCACAAAACAATTTAGTCATGGTGGTATTAAATGAAACTGAAAGAAAAACCAAAGGAAATCACATACTTTTTCTTTTTCCAGCAAACTTTTTCCTGTTTCATTGTTCAGATCAAGCGATGTAATCAAACAACTGTCTGATATTGGGTATTGATTAAGAGCATGGCTTAATACTTTGAACACATTTTGATTGTATGAATATGGAAACATTCTGTACAAAATGCTAGAAATTGATGAAGCAAAAACCAATGGTGCTATCTCAGGAGCTGATAATGCTGTTTTGCTTGTAGGTGGCCCAAGAATGTTGTCAACATAATATTTTGTATCAAAAGATGATCTAGCAATTATTGACAAGCATGTTGTTTGCAGCTTATTTGAATGATTTACCACAAAATGTCTCATTGGCAAAGTAAGGTGTAGCATAAAGTCAGCAAACACTCTGATGTTGTATTTGGCAGCAACATAATGAATTGGTGTGTTACCACGTACATCAGGATACATCATGCTCACTATATCCTCATTGTGTAAATATTTCATCAAAACATCATATATTTTGTCAAGGCGTGGCGACAAAGCTGCAAGATGTAAAATGTTTTGTTTGAGTTTGTTTTGTTTCTGTAAGCATGATGGCATTACTTCTGATCCACACTGATCTTCAATATGCTCCAGGATTTGTTCTAAGGGATTATAATTTCCTAAAAGTGTTAATGAAAGAAGAGGTGTGTTTCCTGCATTATCCTCACTCATGAGCAGAAAAGGTAACTGTTCAGTTTGTAGAGAAAAGAGAATGGATCTCACTGCATTTGCGCTCCAAGCAATATGCAATGCTGTTTGACCATACGAATTTTGAGCGGATATCAGCTCATAATTTCCTACTGATATTTTGCAAAGATACTCTGTTACATCTGCTCCAAATGGATTTAAGGCTGCAGAATGCAATGCTGTCCATTTGTTTCCATTTTGTGAAAAGAGAAGATATCTCTGTCTTGATGATGTAACTGATTCTACAATAGCTTCTGCTGACTCTTTGTTTTGAGCATAATGTAAAGCTGTTTGCCCAATTTTGTCTTTAAAAAATATAAATTCATCATCAACCAAGGGTAAACTGCAGAAGAACTTGACAACATCTGTTCGAAACCATATAGCAGCATAGTGCAATGCTGTGCGCTGATTTATATCAAGAGAAAAAAGGAAGCTCTTTTGCTTCTTCGGTGCAACTGACTCTATGAGCATTTTTGCAACGTTGCTATTAATAGCACAATGCAAAACTGATTTTCCGTGTATGTCTTTATGCAGAAACAATTGATCATCAGCCAAGCTTAATTGACAAAAGTATTTCACCAGATCAGAGGTTTGACTAGTGGCTACAGCTGTATGCAATGCTGTTGATCCTAATTTGTCAGAAGACAATATAAAGTCTTTCTGGTTTATTGAAGTGACACATGTGAGAAGATTTTTAGCAACTTGCTTATTCTTTGCATAGTGTAAAGCTGTTTTACCAAACATGTCTTTTTTGAGCATCACCTCATCGTCACTAAATAAACTGCAGAAATATTCTATTACATCAGTTCGACTGAATTTAGCAGCTCTGTGCAATACTGTTTGTCCATCTCTGTCAACAGCTGATAATAACTTAGACCTTACGTCTTCTGTTGCTGAATTAACCAAAATTTCAGCTGCATATCTGCTGTAAATGTAGTATAAGGCAGTTCTGCTAGTCCAATCTTTTATGAGAAGTAACTCACCAATATTTTCAAATTTACAAAGACATTCTAGTACATCAGTTTTGTTGGAAATTGAAGCGGTGTGCAGTGCTGTTTGTTGGAAGTTGTTTCTAGCCAAAAACAGACTTGATTTCAGCTCTTTTTTGACAGATCCCAAAAGTGTTTTTACAATTTCTCTATTTGCAGAAACATGCAATGCAGTATTACCATTATTATCTTTCTTTAGTATCCACTCATCATTGTTTGGATATAAACTACAGAGATACTCTACTACATCAGCCTTACCCTCGGTAGCAGCTACATGCAGAGCAGTAGATTTATTATTGTTTACCATATATACAAAGTATCTCTGTTTTTCCGATTTCAGCGACTCTACAAGCAGTTGGGCTATTTTCTGATTTGAGGAATAATGAAGGGCTGTGCAGCCATCCTGATCTATTGCTAACAGGAGTTCATCTTCTGCTGGTAAACTACAAAAATATTCCACCACTTCTGTTCTACCGTTGCTAGCAGCTACATGTAATGCTGTGAGTTGACTATCAGCAACTGATAATATAAAATCTCTTCTTTTGTCAAGTGAAATTGACTCTAGTAGTAGTTGAGCAATTTTCTGATTTGGAGAATAATGAAGGGCTGTGCGGCCTGTGTCACTTTTTGCTAATACCAACTCCTCTTTCACTGGTAAACTACAGAGATATTCTACTACATCTGTTCTACCCTTGCAAGCTGCCATGTGTAACGATGTAGACTTTAGCATACTAACTGACAACAGAAATATTTTCTGTTTTTCAGATGCAACGGATTGTACAAGCGACTGTGATATTTTCTGATTAGAGGAATAATGAAGGGCTGTCCAGCCTCTATTATCTCTTGCAAACAGCAGTTCATCTTTTACTGGTAAACTACAAAGATACTCTACCACATCTGTTCTATCATTGTCAGCAGCAACGTGTAATGCTGTACAATAATTGGTATCAGCAGAAAAGATGAATTCCTTTTGCTTCTCAGGTGAAACGGACTCTACTAGTATTTCTGCTATCAATTTAGTTTTAGCATAATGCAAAGCTGTTCTCTCGCTTGTATCCTTAGCTAGTAGCAGTTTGTCAAATTTTGGAAATAGTTCACAGAGATAGTTTACTACATCAACTCTATCGTTGTAAGCCAAAAAATGCAGAGCTGTTTGCATGTTCTCATCAACAGAGAGTATATAATCTTTTCTTTCCTCTAGTTTCACTGACTCTACCAGAAGCCGAGCTTCTTCTTGGTTAGAAACGTTGTGTAGTGTTCTCTCTGCCATTTCCTACCTTAATACTTCCACTTTTCTCTGTAAAAGTAACTGCTGTGGTATTTAAAAGACTTGAGAACAATTATTTTTAAGTTGATAGATTATCTTGCTTGTATAAATATTAAAAATAATAATTATAGTATAATATTATCAATTTGCAACAAAAACAGGTGTAGGTTACTTCATATATGCATATTATTAGGGAATGCATTTTCCATAACAAATTTCCATCTTTATGCAAAATTCTGTTTCTCAATATATGTAGTGCAGTTTCACATTTTGCTTCATGAATTTAAAACTCCTGAAGTTTGAAAAAAAAATAACACTGGATTGAATGCATGGTGCATATTTCTTGAAAGAAGTGATGAACAAGTGCCCTGCGCTATAATGTCAAAGTTTGTCTATTCTAGATGTAATGTGGTTCCACAAATTATTGTTTCAACTTGAAAACTCATATGATTTTGATAATACAAATATATAACTCTTTTGTAAATTCTAAATTAACATATTGCCTAGAATCGTGGGGTAATGCAGCAAACATTTATCTTGAACCACTACATTTACTGCAAAAGAAAATACTGAGAATTATATATAAAAAGCATCACCTTTCCCCATCTAAACCACTGTTTCTTAGTTCTTCAATCATGCCTATTCACACTCTACACAGATTCAAACTAATACTGCTCTCACATAAACTTTACTATTCTCAACTAACACATCTCACACATAACTATCCTACAAGTTTTTCAGAGTTCAGCCTACAAACTCCTCCATCATCAACTGCTGCAGATCACAAAGAGTGGAATTCCAATGTTCGTCGCTATGGAATAAATTGCCTAGTTCTATTCGTGCTGTGGGGAGGGAGGCTGGTTTCAAACTTGCCCTGAGAGACCATCTAATGGCAAGTTTCCAGATAAGAAAATAATACCTTTTAAGTTGCTAAAACTTCCAAAAACCTAAACAAAAATTTTATATAACTGTCAACCATTCATGGCTCGGTGCCTCGACTAGCTACAGTGCTATTGCGCCATAGGCCCTGTCATTTTGTTTATTTTTTTCTCAATTAAATTTTTCCCGACTATGACAAAATAAAAACAAACAAAAAAAAACAAAAAAGTATATGATACTAGCAAACATGCACATTCCATAATCTTGAAAAAGTGATAAAGTGAGAAGGTTTATTTTATGCTTTTTGTTAGTTTATGTCAAAATACTGGGTAGTAAAAAATTTTGTTTTCAACTATTCATGCCAAGCTAGCTTTTAATAAACACACAGTTTTGCCAGAATATATATATATATATATATATATATATATATATATATATATATATATATATATATATATATATATATATATATATATATATATATATATATATATATATATATATATATATATATATATATATATATATACATATATTATTACTGTTTTTGCATGTCTTTTTTGTTTGCAAAGCTGCATTAAGTAAAAAACTCACGCAAGTTTATAGTCGCTATGCCTCTGAGAACCCCAATGAAAAGGGTTTTTGTTAAAGCAGGCTAAAGACTTATTTAAATTAGGCATAGGAGCAATTATGACTGGATGCTCTTCCTAACATCACCAAAGACCTTTGTCGGGCCTCAAACTCATGAAGCAAAGCTTTAATTCCCAAGCCAAAGCTGCATTAAGTAGTTATTATAGTTAAAATGCTTTACATTATAGTTGCTATTAGCATTGCAATAATTAGTTTTGCTATTGCAATATAGCAGTATTGCAATAGTTGCTATATTAAAAAAATACAGTAGAGCTATAACAGTATAACTAGTTTTAGAGTCACAACAACCTGTGTATTTTAAAAAAGATTTATATATGTTATATATAGTGAAACATGCAAAGCTGTAGGTTGAAGAGATATCATGTTTGCATTTTATAAACAAGCTGTGCCTACAGCACAGACTTTGCCCTCAGTTACAGTCAATTGACAAAAATATGTGTAATAAGTAAATAACTCAAGTATAACAAAATAGCTGTTTACTTTTCTATAATAGCTGTATTTATTTACATCGTGTTTTTATCAATACTTGTTTTAAGCTTTGTGCTATATGTCCTATACACAAGTAGTATTGCATAATATTATTTTTGCCAACTAGACATGTTACACTTTTAGTCTTGACAGTTGGGTGCATTAATTCAAAATTGAAAACTCCAATCAATTGCAAGTCAAAAGAATTAAATGAAAAGTTACACTGTAAACTTCACACTAACACACTTACTTAATACATTTAAATTATAATATATTTGTATTTGTTTACAAAAATGTTGTAGTATGGGATTAATTAGTTTTTGGAGCATGTGACTAAGCATTTCCTGTGCTGAAACAATAAAAAATAAAATTGCACAGTAGACTGTAGCCTAAAAATCCAAAACAAAATCGCTGGACAGAATTTATGTTCTTTTAGCACCTATACCACCTACAGCTAAGAACATCATCAATAAAGAGAGATAAAGAAGGGTTTTACTAAATGGTAAGAATTTGATCTAGTACGTAGTTTGTTACGGATTTGCCGTTTCATGTAGATTAGACCAGATTACTTTATGTCAAGCTAGATTGTATATTAGACTTTGAATTTGTCCAATAGTTCACTTGCATCTACCAATCAGAAAATTGGGTCAAAAGTTTGCACAAGCTTTTAATACTTGTATGTTGTTTTCTAATCCTGCTGCTTGTAATATAAGTTCTATATTATTTGATATGCAGCACACTTTTGCAGCTGTAATAATAAAAAACAAAACAG
The DNA here is from genome assembly GCA_964035545.1 of Bugula neritina. Taxonomy (NCBI): domain Eukaryota; kingdom Metazoa; phylum Bryozoa; class Gymnolaemata; order Cheilostomatida; family Bugulidae; genus Bugula; species Bugula neritina. The sequence continues at coordinate 7,525,946 of OZ037772.1, read as the reverse complement.
CTTCCACAATGTGACCGATGTCTATTTCTTATATATGTTCTGTTGATTATAGGAAAGACAACTACACTCTGTTGAGAAAACTGTTACCAGGATGTTCAGACTCTAGTAAACTCTTTGGGGATCAAAATATTATTTTGTTTTCAACTAAATCTAAATGTTGACTAGAAGGAATTTTACTGATGATTAAAATTAACTTACTTGATGGTGTAATAGGTTCCTTTGTTACAATTTTCAGATTCTTAGATAAATGCTATTCAGCAGCACAAGTGAAAGTCTCCACACCAACACAATGAACTCTGCTTCACGTCATTGTTTTTCTTCAGCTCTACAAACATGAAATATGATATAGCACAGAAGATGTTGCTTTGTAGAATTAAATTGTTCAGCCACCCTGTTAATTGTTGAGTGAACTTAAATAAATTTGATTTCTTTGAAATAAGATGCATGGCTTTAAACAGTAGAAACTTAAAAAAATGCGTCATCTGTCCTTTGATCATGTGTAAAGGTTTTCCCTATCAGATTTGATTGACTCTACACAAATTTAGGTCAACTTAAAATCAGTTTTTGTACCTGAACAATATGTTTAATGATTATTATAAGCACTGCAAGAATTAATCATATGTAAAGTTATTATAGTTTTTTACATTTTCAAAACTTCCATTATCAGAATAATAGTTTTTAATTAGAAAGAACATTAATACTTTATTAACAGAAAAAAATTTAAAAAGCAAATACAAAATGTATACAGTCATTTTAAGCATCTCCTAGAAATTACAACAAGGGGCTGGTATGCTATATCTTCAAAATATTGGTCCACTATTTCATTTTGAAAGTTATTTTTAAGCAAAAGTGATTTTTATGCAATTAATTTTTCTATTGCTTTTTATAGTTTTTTCAAAGTGTGTGCAAGTCGAAGCTTTACCTTCACACAAAATGCATGAATATAGCAAAACCTGAGGCAAAGTCAGTGACATGAAAATACTGGGGAGGATTAACTTCAGCTGAGACAATATCAGCCAAAAATGTTTACATCATGCTAGCACTGAGTACGTTTATGGCTGGTAGATTTATGAATTTTGGGTTGAGAGTACAAAACTGTAAAAATCCACCAACATATAAGATTGCGATTTTTTGTGATTAAGGTACTTATATTCACAGAAATACAATATAACTTTGTCGGGTGCTTAAGTATTAAGAGCTAAGTACCAATATATCATAGTTAAAGTTGGTTTCCTCACATGATGTTTTTCCTAGTTATTAATACTACAAGCAAACTAAATTGTTACGGGCACTTTTAATTTCAAATTTATATTATAAAATAGCTTATTACTTTATCAAACTATTTGCAAGGCAATATGCTACAATAAGTTCAGTTGATGAGTTTAATAAAAAAGACAAAGAAAAGATATGCAGAGAAATCAATGCACAAAGTTTTTGTTTATTCAAAAGAGAAGAAGATTATTCATTGCAGGTTTGATAGTTGCTATAAATGATAAGCAAGCGACATACAAAATGTAATAATCTTACATAACGCGCGTTTCTATTTCATTTATATTACATATCTGACACCACTAAATAATGATATTACATTACAACAAAAATACTTTATGCGCAGCTAGTGATGCATGGTCATTACTGAGGGCTACACAATGGTGTTTGCCTGTTGAACAAATATCAGGTAAATGTGACTGTCATGGTAAGTTATACACAAATGACAAGATTACTACTTTGAACTATAAAATCTGTGACAAATGCACAACCAACAATACAAATAGCAATTCCAATACTATCAATGCAATTTTCAGCAAACTTTCACATCACAAACATCTAAACACCTACCGGTATATATAGACGTAAGAAAACAAACATGCAGGAAATAAAAAATTACGGGTGGAAGAGTAAGACACACAACCATTAACAGACCTATTTTGCTATAGGCTAACTGGTTATCTTGTGGTAACCATATAGTGATATTCTAAATAAAAGCAGCTCATCAACATTTTAAAAGAAATAATCATGCAATTAGTAAACTGTTGGGAGGAACTGGTTTAGTTAACCAGTTGGTCAAAATAACCTGCTATAACATGACTGTTATAGTGACAGAAATCATGTCCTTTCTTTTGCTGTTAAATCCAAGCAATTAAAGTCAGCATATGAGTTTTTCAAAAGAATTTGAATCTCTGCAATTGCAGTAAAAAAAGGCATCTTTCAAGTTGCATTTATACCTCTGCTGAAAAAAGTACAGAGTTTAAGTTAGTAATGCTTGCCTGGGTACCCCTTTATAGTCAAACTGAAACTCGTTGAAATTATATTGATGCGGTTGCTCACTTTCTGAAATTGAAATTTGACTCGCATAATAGCTATTTGATGCCCTTTGTAAACGCAGTGAATTAGTGAAGCAGAAAGCATAAAAGCGATAATTGAGAAGGCATAGGCTATATAATTATAACCGTATAAGTACGATGTTTACAAGGGGTTATTACTCCTATTCTAAAATTGGCCGATTAAGTTATCACAGTACAAAAATTTCAACGAGTGGCTTTTACAATGCAATGCAACTCGGAGAAATTTTAACCCGGTCAAATTGAAATTTTGACCGAAAATCGTGAAGGTATAAAGGCAACTTCACACCTGCAGTGAAACAAAATTTCAATTACACTTCTTCATGATTTTTAAACCTCGAGACAATAATTACAGAGGGTAATATTGTTTTATTAGTGAAGAATTTTTGAGATCTCAAAACCTATATGTTATTCTTTGTGTTGTAAGCGAAGAATTACTTCAATTTGCAAGGTACTTTCTACTAACAGGAAATCACTTTTCTCATATGTGTCCATTAAACAATAGACATGGACGGTCAGTGTAAAAGCTAGGGTTTGTCGTGTGCGTTCGTGTGTGTGTGCGCGTATGTGTGCGCGTGTGTGTGTGTGTGAGTATGTGTGTGTGTGTGCGTGTGTGTGTGCGTGTGTGTGTGTGTGTGTGTGTGTGTGCGTGTGTGTGCGTGTGCGTGTGTGTGCGTGTGTATTCGTGGGCGTGTGTGTTTGCGTGTGTTTGTGTGAGTGTGCGTGTGTGTGCGTGTGTGTGCGTGTGTGTGCGTGTGTGTTCGTGGGCGTGTGTGTTTGCGTGTGTTTGTGTGAGTGTGCGTGTGTGTGCGTGTGTGTGCGTGTGTGTGCGTGTGTGTTCGTGTGCGTGTGTGTGTGCGTGTGTGTGTGTGTGAGTAAGAAAAACACTAGCTATACCACAACAGTTATGATGAATCATGTAACAAGAGCCTCTCTCAGCAGTAATTATGCAACACAGTGTGGAATAACATGACTAATTAGTGCACTATAAGTGTAGGAGCATGAGATGACTGAAGAGATACAGTAAAATTAGTACAAAACTGTTTCTTAACTGTACACATATAAAAGAATTCAGATAATCTACCCAGTATGAACTCACCAAATCAAATGCAAATTAGTCTTTCTTAGTCACTCATATGGAGATGTCCTTCACCTTTCACCCTGAAGACGTCTCTACATGAAAATAATACACTGGTTATAGCACTAGCCTCTTGCCTGTTAATGATTGTAGACACTTACTCAGTGTTACTAATTTAGTGTTGCGTGACACTATTCAATAGAGTTGAGTGTTCTATCATATTACCTATGAAATCACATCCAAAGAATGTATACAATATACATGCTTATCTTTGACATATGAAAGCTTGAGGCGAACTTTACTTCACACAGGAAAGTATAATATATAAAGGGTTGTGTAACTGATTGTGTGTTGCCCACTATATAAATCATTATTGACCTCAATAACTTTTATTCATGTTTGGGTGACATATATCAGCACACATTACTCATCTGCCTTGTGCTGACTATTAGATCTGTAGTCAAGGTGTTGTGGTTGGGTGCCTGTCATTTTCGCCCTACTTCTGCCAGGCTAGGTTGATACTCTGAGGCTACCCAGTGAGTGTTTGCTATGCTTTGGGACACAATCATTGTGGTATTTTAGAGAAAATTATTGTTTATGCAACAAAGTTTTTCCTGGTACAGTAACAACAACCAGAGTATATAAACTCTTGACAAAATTAGTACAACCAGTTGGCAGCAGTTATAACAAAACTGTTACTATTCTAATCTACTATTTTAACAATATTATTTACTGCGTATTGTATGAAGGACCCAAGAGGTTACTTACTTTTAATCATGTTATTATATGGTCTGAATTATTATTTTATAATAAATGTTTTTATGGCTTTTGTGAGCAATACCTTGATATTTTTAACCACACTTATGCAGCAATCAATTATATAACTTTTGCTTTAGTTTATTCAATTTTTTTCAGCAAATTTAACAGCAAGCAAACTTCTGCATCTAGAAATCCTGGTGTATTCTTACAAGGCCAGTTACAGGCTGCGCACCAATCTGAGTAATTCATACCCAAAACTGAACATTGTCAGTATTTCAATTATTGTGTTATCAATAAGATCCTAATGCACAAATTTCTTGAGTTATCCAAAAATCTCTTTCATCACCAATATGCTTTTCTAGGCGCTGTTAAATTTTACGATACTAGCACACTTCTACACTGAGGATGAGTTTCAGCTGACAGGAGATACAAACATTAAGCTTGGTTTGCTGCAGTTGCTGTCCTAGTCCATTTACGTAATATCTCAGAATCCTAAGGCTGCCTGCTGGTCCCTCTTTTGAAACTGTTTTGTTCCTTATTACAATAACAGTGCCAGCATTCAGTGTTTCAGCTGACAGGAGATACAAACATTAGGGCTGGTTTACAGTTAACCTAGGGCCACACTGTGCGTATTTTCGCATGCGAAAATTGAAACCTAGGTAGCAAAGGTGTCCACTGTAGCGTCAGTGATGCGTGATAAATAGAGCTTTCTTTTTTAAATCGCACTCGCTTTCAATAAAACGCAATTTCCTGGAATGCAGCACTAAAATAAAGAAATTGGGCTCGCTGAATAACTACCAGCCAATTAGGTGACGACGACACAGACGATTCGCACTTGCGTTGAGAATGCTGAGCGACAAGTGCGAATGTTTTCTCAAGGCGTACAGTGGACACCTTTGCTACTTGTGATTTCAAGTTTCGCATGCGAAAATACGCACAGTATAGCCCTAGGCTAAAGTTGCGTTTATACCTTCACGATTTTCGGTCAAAATTTCAATTTGGTCGGGTTGAAATATCGGCCAATTTTAGAATAGGAGTAATAACTCCTTGTAAACATCGTTTTTTAGTTATTACTTTGACGATTAGACAACGTACTTATACGGTTATAATTATATAGCCTACGCGTTCTCAATTATCGCTTTTATGCTTTCCGCTTCACTAATTTATGACGTTTACAAAGGGCATCAAATAGCTATTATGCGAGTCAAATTTCAATTTCAGAAAGTGAGCAACCGCATCAATATGATTTCAACGAGTTTCAGTTTGACTATAAAGGGGTACCCGGAAAAGCGTTATTAACTTAAACTCGGTACTTTTTTCAGCAGAGGTATAAACGCAACTTTACTGTGCTAGTTTAGTTACGTAATATATCATAATTCTAAGGCTGCCTGCTGTCAATACTAGGACTGCTGTGCCAACTCCTAAAACTGTTTTGTGCCTTATTACAATAACAGTGCCAGCATTCAGTGTGTCTCAGTTATCTATGGGTATGTTATAATACATGCGTTTTAGTCGAGGACAGTATATGAGTATATCCACTGTGTAGTCAAGATGGTATAGCAGATGTTACACAGTTTATTCACTTCTTCTTGAGTTGATGAGTTACTCTCTGCAGTGCAAATGCTACTTCCTTATACTTCCATGTTGATGCTGTGACTCAGTTTTTATACAGGATATAAAGCATGCTTGTTGAGCAAGCGTTACTCCTCAATAAGTTATTCATTCTGCAACTTGAGCTTAAATAAGAGAATTGCATCAAAACACTAAGTTAAAGAATAATTCGACTTCATAGACTTCACACAATGAAATGCACATCATACTACATAGATAATGTAAGAATAAAAGAGGTTTGGGGTTTAAAGGGTCACACTGTTCTATCTATTTAACCTGTTTTTGAAATATAATGTAACGTGGTGCAATCTGTATAAACAAGCTCCTTTTAGCTATGAGTTGTCTCCACCAAACTTTAAAATATGGAATACTATTAGAAATTAGATTACCTAATTTTCTTGCAGTTTGGAGTTGTCTACACTAAATTTACTTTTCCAAGAGAACAAAACTGAGGTAATAATACTTTTACTTTTAAAGTATATTTATGTTTCATGATCTTATGGTTTGAGTTTGATTGTTTAAACTGTGGCTTTAAATCATAACCTGAATATGGTTAACAGAAACACACAACTATACAGCAAAACAAATACATTTATGTTTATTTTCAGGAGAGTTTATTAGCATGTTAAAGGATAAGAAATAAGCAGAATATGAAGTTCTTATGTATAAATTATGTATGACAAAGCAAGCAAAAGTAGGCAATCTAAAACACTTGATACAAAAAAGTGAAAAAGATACCATATATAATAGTTAGGGAAAAAAGTATTATTTTAAAAAATATCTGGCCTAGTAGCTGTACAGAATGTAAATAATAGTCCATGGAAAATATGCCTTCATTAAAAATATAGCATAGGAAAACGGCTTTGTAACTAAAAGATAGCGATGCTGCACCACTATGATAGGCCTATAATACATTGCGTTAGTAAATGGAAAATCATCACAAATAAAAGATATTGGTGAAATAGTATACATGTATGTATAATTATGTATTAATTTGTATGAACACCATGCATGTAGCAAAATTGTGAATAACTGACGATACTATATTTACATGTACAATATAACAAGAACAAAATTGGCAGTGTATAAATATAGCATAAGATATATAATAATATAATATTATATATTACAATAACATATAATAGCCATAGGGGCCACATGGTATATAAAAATCACTGGCATAGGCTATAAAAGTTCTGCAATGAGTTGGATTACCCAGCAGCAACAGTATAGTTGTGTAAATTAGAATCTGTTTTTGATAATAAAAATTGTCTCTATGATTCCAAGTATACAGGTCAGTGTGACCGGCTAGAAGAGTGTCATAATTACTTGATGAAAACACTCATATTTAAACAGTAAACTAAAACGGCTACAGTGACAATCTATAACAGAAATTTAATCTTTCTTATATAAGAATATCACTATCACTTGTAAAGTACTGTCACTATCAGCTAAGCAGGACCACTATTATATGAATGCTATCACTATTTATATAACATAAATACACTCCTATGAATCAGTGGGTGTGACTCATATTTTATTTTGACTCAGAGCTGGGCTTAAAGATGTCAATAAAGATCTGTTGACTGTTTCTATCAACAGTATAACATAAGTTAGCATATTGTGTAGATCTGGACGTATCTCTCATTATTCCAGCTACATCTGTGAGTAAATCAAGTAGGTTTACTCTCATTACTGGCTTTTCTTTTGACGGTTTTCTGTCTGCTTGTTCTGTGATGTCATCAGAAGAGCTGGTAGCAGGTGTCAATAGTTTACTTCTGTAATCACTGGTCAGATCTCTCAGATGTTCTGACAAACACTTGAACATCAGTCCTGGCTTTGACCTGTAAAATCACGATGGAATATGTTACAGGCAGTGGGACTATGAAACATCGGGTACCCAGTTTAACTAATTATTAATTACTATGCCCACAACAATATATTTTGATTCACATGAAAAACTATTGTAAAAGTTTATTTATTTTCAAATACTGGGTTTTTTATGGGAAGAAAAGAGTACCTTTTCTAATCAAAACAATTGAATCTATAGCTGTGATTTTGTTTGAAGACATCTATAAACAGTCTTGTGAGCTGTTTATGGGTTACGAAAAGTAAAGTAAGGCACTTTGCTGAAAATTTGCTATAGCATATTATGTGCAGGGCCGAAGCAATTTGAATTTCTTTTGACGCAAATTTAGATCAATTCAATACTGAAAATCAGTTCTGATGCTACATACTTGCTGTCTGGTAGAGTGGAGAACATAATGTAACAGTCTACAGGAACTTCCAATGGTGGGAAAGTTGGTAGACTGTACCATTCCTGCTTTCTAAACGACTCATCTAGAAACTTTTTGAGTGGTTGATAATTTGGCTCTGAAGGCCCTCGCTCTGGCCATGGAAAACCAGAACCAGACTCAAAGCTGTGTTGAGCACGATTAAACTGAGTGGGAATACCTCCTCGGCAGTAAGACAGAAATAGTAACTACAATATAAAGAGTGAAAGTGTATCAGAAAAATATTATTTCATTGAGAAATTTATTTTTGACGGCATGATGGAAATATAATCAATATTTGACGCCAATATACGCAACTGCTGTGTAATTAAAATGAGTTTTCTCAAACCTTTTTTATATTCTCAACATTTCCTGTGTTGAATGAGTCGACTACTTCCTGTACAGAACACACTGATTGGTTATCAGCTCCCATTATGTTTCTTTGATATCCATGGGAGAGGATAGTCAAAGCAGCCATTGAACCATGTCCTTCTGATCTGGAGAACTCAGATATAGAACTGAGTATTTCTTCTGCAGAGAGATCATACTTGACTTCTACCTAATTTAAAGAAGTTTAAAGAATAATATGGTTCACTAACAACATTATCTGGTAACTGATTTAATAATTGTAACTTGCACTCATATACCACAATTAGCCTTTATGTACAAAGATAGTTATGTGTTAACTTGTTTGAGCTCCATAGTTATAGCATTATCTGAGAATTATGGAAAGTTGAAATTTTGATCAGCATTCGTATTTGGATTATTACTAATAAGTACAATTTAGATTAACATATTTTCAATTATGCATGCTTTGATTATGATAAATAACATATGTCATTAGAAGGTCATTACCTCAAAGTCCCAATAATCTTCAAATACTGTCTGGGCCATTTTTAAGGTAGTCTTGCGAGACTTTGTTGTTTGTAGGTTTTCTGGAGTCATTCCATCTCTGATTTTAAATTGATTGCAAATTATCAATGCTTTGGACTTTTTCTCATTAGATTCAGCTTGCATTGGATCATCAATTGGTTTATAACCCACTTTACAACCATCTGCAAGACACTTATTTTTTCCTCTGATGTATATCTTGTTCAGAGTTGAGTTTACATTCACTTTCTGTACATCAGGACAACAGCTGAGCTCAGAAATAAATGATTGAATAGAGTTGTGTTTTTCGACATCTTGTACCGGATTCCTGAGCAAAAAAGTTCTTGAAAGTTTGTTGTATAAAAAAACATGTAAACTAAAGTTAAAACACATCCAGTCAATCACTTTATGGGTTAATTAATAGTTTATAGCATTACCTTGTGTATTCAGCTGTGTTATATTTCACTGAGAGTATCAGATAATCAGGACCTGGTGGTATCAAGTTCAGATTTGGTTCCATTGCAGAACTTTGTATAACTGCTATCTATGTATAAAAAACAAAAATCACCCAATCTTTAGCTCTTTACATTACAAAATTTACCATGTAATTCCAATTTGCATCAAAGCAAACTTGTAAGTTATAGTGTTAACTGCATACTGGGTAAGATAACCAATACAAATACATTGAAATTGAAAGATACATTTATATATCCTTTGGTTGGACAAATAGACATGATACCTTAGGTTTGCCATGGTATTCAGAGTAATCCATGTCACTGAGTCTATGCTGTACCACATCTTGTTTTGGCCCTTCCACATCAGTTGAGCTTACCACTATCAACGAGTAGTCTTGTGCATCACTTGATTTCTATCAGAGTCCAGTATAATTTATAGTTTTAATGAATGTTTCATGATGGTGATGATAAATATAGAACACAATTTCAAAGTCTAATGTAAGAAGTTTAAAACTTTTCAGCAATATAATTAAAACTGGCTAGTTTTTGACATCCTACAGTTTTTCTATATCACAATTGTTTTTGATAACTTAACATATCACAAAATCAGGTTGAAAAGTAATTTTCAAACAATTTTAATTAGCACAACTGTTCAAAATTGTATTTTACCAACTATAGCAAAAATCCTTGATTAGAAAAGTCTATTTGAAGAAATTATATACTCTCAGCACTTAAATAAAGAGATGTAAACACAATTGGACAATATTTAGTGCGAGTTTAGTTTTTCAAGAAGCTTTTGAAAAATGTTTACTGAAAAAAACATATGTTGTAGGTTGAACAGATGCTAAAAATATAAGCTGGAGTTTGTATAACATAGTTTCACATAACTATCTACACGATTGTCGTTTGATATCAACAGCAGCTGTTGAAGTTGTTTTTAAAACTGTATGGTAACTATGCAAACTATAAGTTTAATCAGTGACGGTCAAAAAATAATTGGTGAGAAAATTGTTGAAAATGTTTCAGATAACTTACTTTTCCTTGTTTTTGAAGGCATCTTTCTGGTTTAATTCTTGCAGTAGCAGCTGCAGGTAACAGTTTAGCTGTTTCATCATTTACAGAGATGCATGGCAGTAGGTATTGATTTAGAGTATGCTGCAATACTTTGAAAATATCCTCATTATATGCGTATGGGACAGGGCAAACGAGGCGTTTTGATATAGCTGCAAATATGCCGAATAAAGATGTAGCATTGCCTGTTTCTGCTAAACTTGCTGCATCACCTCCTAGAACCTTATCAACATAGTATCTAGTATCAAAACGAGATCTAGCAATGATTGAGTGACATGTAGTTTTCTGCTTGTTTGGACAAGTCAGGACATTCTTTCTCAATGTCAAAGGAAGGTGCAACATAAAGTCAGCAAATATTTTGGTGCTATACTTGGCAGCAATATAGTGCAATGGGGTATTACCATAAACATCAGGATACATCATGCTGCTTATATCTACACAGTATAAATATTCTATCAAAACATCATAGAGCTGGTCAAGATATGGTGACAAAGCTGCAAGGTGTAAAATGTTCTGTTTCAGTTTGTTGTGTTTTTGTAAGCATAGTGACATTATTTCTGGCTCACACTGATCATCAATATGCTTAAGAAGAACTTTCAAAGCATTAACATTTCCTGAGAATGCTAATGAGAGAATAGGTGTGTTTCCTGTGTTATCTTCACTCATTAGCAGTAACGGTAACTTTTCAGGGTGTAGATGAAAAACAATAGATTTGACCATCTGTGAGTCATACACAAAATGCAATGCCGTTTGGCCATTAGAATTTTGAGCACATATCAGCTCGTCTTTTGCCAATGATATGCTGCAAAAATATTCCACTAGATCTTGTTCATACCAGTCTGTAGCTGCGTGATGCAATACTGTAGATTTGTTTTTATCTTGTAAAAGAAGTAGGTCTCTCTGTCTTGCTGGTGGTGTAACCGAATCCACAATCGCTTTCGCTGATTCTTTATTTTTAGTATAATGCAAAGCGGTATGACCAAATTTGTTTGCCAGAAATATAAATTCATTGTCAAGTAATGGTAAACTGCAAAGGAACATGACAACATCAGTTCGGAAAGATGAAGCAGCCTTATGCAACACTGTGCCTTGATCAGCATTCATAGAGAATAGAAATTCCGCTTTTCTCTCTGGTGAAACTGAATCTATGAGCAACTTGGCAATTTGTTTGTTGGCCGCGTAGTGTAAAACAGTTTCGCCATTTCTGTCTTTTTGTATTAGCATTTTGTCGTCTGCTATGTGTAATTCGCAAAAGTATTCGAGTACTTCAAAAGCTTTATCAGTGACTGCTGCTGCATGCAGTGCTGTCCGCCCACTATTGTCAACTGATAAAATAAACTCTTTTTGATGTTTTGAAGGGACTTTTTCTAACAGAGCTTTGGCTACATGTTTATTTTTAGAATAGTGTAGTGCTGTTCTGCCAAAAATGTCTTTCTTCAAGAACAGCTCCACATTACCTAATAAGCTATAAATATACTCAATTACATTAGTTCTACCGAATTTAGCAGCCTGGTGCAACAATGTTTGTTCATTTCTGTCAACAGCTGATAGCAGTTTAGCCCTTCCATCTTCTGTTGCTGATCTAATTAGCAGTTCAGCTGTATTCCTGTCTTCAATGTAGCATAAAGCAGTTTTGCCAGAGCTGTCTTTATTGAGAAATAACTCATCAGTTGGGCATAACTCACAAAGATATTCTACTACGTCATTTCTACGTGAGCGTGCGGCTTCATGTAATGCTGTCTGCTGATATCTATTACTAGTCAAAAGAAAGCGAGCTTGCTGAACTTTTGTGACAGATTCTAAAAGTATTCTAGCGATTTCTCGATTTTTAGAAACATGCAATGCAGTATTACCATCAGCATCTTTTTTTAGTATCAGTTCATTGTTGTTTGGATATAGACTACAGAGATATTCTACTACATCAACTTTACCCTCCTCAGCAGCTACATGCAAAGCAGTAGATTTATAATTGTTTACCATGTATACAAAGTATCTCTGTTTTTCTGTTTTTAAGGACTCTACAAGCAATTGGGCTATTTTCTGATTTGAAGAATAATGAAGGGCTGTCCTGCCTTTGTCATTTCTTGCTAACATCAGCTCATCTTTTTCTGGTAAACTACAGAGATAATCCACAACATCTGTTCTACCATTGCTAGCAGCTATATGTAATGCTGTACACTGATCATCAGTAACTGATAATATAAAATCCCTTCTTTTGTCAAATGTGATTGACTCAATAAGTGTTTGAGCAGTTTTGTGGTTTGAAGAAAGATGAAGGGCTGTCCTGCCTATGTCATCTCTTGCTAACACCAGCTCATCTTTCTCTGGTAAACTACAGAGATATTCTACTACATCTGTTTTGCCTTTGTCAGCAGCTACATGTAATGCTGTGAACTGATTCTCAGTAACTGATAATATAAAATCCCTTCTTTTGTCATCAAGTGTGACTGACTCTACAAGTTTGTGAGCAATCTTCTTATTTGACGAACAATGAAGGGCAGTGCAGCCTTTGCTATTTTTTGCTAACACTAGCTCATCTTTTTCTGGTAAACTACAGAGATATTCCACAACGTCTATTTTACCATCGATGGCAGCTACATGTAATGCTGTGAGCTGATAATCACTAACTGATAATATAAGATCCTTTCTTTTGTCGAGTGTGATTGACTCTACAAGTGTTTGAGCAATTTTCTGATTTGAAGAATAATGAAGGGCTGTCCTGCCTTTGTTACTCTTTGCTAACACCAGCTCATCTTTCTCTGGTAAACTACAGAGATATTCTACTACATCTGTTTTGCTTTTGTCAGCAGCATAATGTAATGCTGTGCACTGATTCTCAGTAACTGTTAATATAAAATCCTTTTTTTTGTCAGCTGTGGCTGACTCTACAAGTGTTTGAGCAATTTTGTGGTTTGAAGAATAATGAAGGGCTGTGCAGCCTTCAATGTTTTTTGCTAACACTAGCTCATCTTTTTCTGGTAAACTACAAAGATATTCTACTACATCTGTTCTACCATTGCCAGCAGCTACATGTAATGCTGTGAGCTGATCATCAGTAACTGATAATATAAAATCCCTTCTTTTGTCAGCTGCGACTGACTGTACAAGTGTTTGAGCAATTTTGTGGTTTGAAGAACAATGAAGGGCTGTCCAGCCTATGTCATCTCTTGCTAACACCAGCTCATCATTTTCTGGTAAACCGCAGAGATATTCTACTACATCTGTTCTACCATTGCCAGCAGCTACATGTAATGCTGTGAACTGATCATCAGTAACTGATAATGTAAAATCCCTTCTTTTGTCAAGTGTGATTGACTCTATAAGTGTTTGAGCAATTTCGTGGTTGGAAGAATAATGAAGGGCTGTCCAGCCTTCGTTAGTTCTTGCAAAAACCAGTTCCTCTGTTATTGGTAAACTACACAGATATTCCACAACGTCTATTTTACGGTTGTTGGCAGCTACATGTAATGCTGTAAGCTGATTAACAGAAACTGATAATATAAAATCCTTTTTTTTCTCAGGGGTGACTGACTCTATAAGTGTTTGAGCAATTTTGTGGTTGAAAGAATAATGAAGGGCTGTCTTGCCTTTGTCATCTCTTGCTAACACCAGCTCATCATTTTCTGGTAAACCGCAGAGATATTCTACAACATCTGTTCTACCACTGCTAGCAGCTACATGTAATGCTGTAAGCTGATTAACAGAAACTGTTAATATAAAATCCCTTCTTTTGTCGAGTGTGATTGACTCTACAAGTGTTTGAGCAATTTTGTGGTTTGAAGAATAATGAAGGGCTGTCCAGCCTTCAATGCTTTTTGCTAACACTAGCTCATCTTTTTCTGGTAAACCGCAGAGATACTCTACTACATCTGTTCTACCATTGCTAGCAGCTACATGTAATGCTGTAAGCTGATGATCAGCAACTGATAATATAAAATCCTTTCTTTTGTCGAGTGTGATTGACTCTACAAGTGTTTGAGCAATTTTGTGGTTTGGAGAATAATGAAGGGCCGTCCAGCCTTTGTCATTTCTTGCTAACACTAGCTCATCTTTCTCCGGTAAACTACAGAGATATTCTACTACATCTGTTTTACCCTCAATGGCAGCATAATGTAATGCTGTGCTCTGATTATTAGTAACTGATAATATAAAATCCCTTTTTTTGTCAGGTGTGATTGACTCTACAAGTGTTTGTGCAATTTTGTGGTTAGAAGAATAATGAAGGGCTGTCTTGCCTTTGTTACATTTTGCAAACACTAGTTCCTCTGTTATTGGTAAACTACAGAGATAGTCCACAACGTCTCTTTCGCCATTGACGGCAGCTACATGTAATGCTGTACACTGATTTGTATCAGCAGATAATATAAAATCCCTATGTTTTTTCAGAGGGACTGCTTTTACAAGTAGTTCAGCTATTTTTTTGGTTTTTGCATAATGTAGAGCTATTTTTCCATTTAAATCTTTTGCTAGCAAGAGTTCATTATTGGTATTGAATGAATGACATAAATATTCAACTACATCTGCTTTACCATTACTGGTTTGGACATGTAGAGCTGTACATTGCTTGTCATCGACAGATAGTAATAAGTCTCTCCTTTTTTCTGGTGGCACTGATTCAAGCAGCAGTTTAGCTTCTTCTCTGCTTTCAGCCTTGTGTAGAGTTTTTGCATTGTAATCCATTTTGATTTTCTTCATGAGAGCTTTTATCACTACCTTTTAATTGAAAAATGGTAAGCTATTGTAACATAACATATCATTCTCAAATTCCTTAAAAGTATTTACCTCTGAAATGAAAACTTTTTCATGTTATTAAAACATTTATTCCAGATTTTTAAAATTAAATAGTGATTTCCTGATCAACTAAATAACACTCATTCTGTTTGACCTCTATGAAATATACACCACCTAAAATACGCCAGGTGTTGAGACTTATGTACAGCGCTTCTACCATATCTCACAGATTTTTTTCACCAAATTTCATAGTTCATGGGAACACTTTGGATCTGTGTTCTGTGGCTAATATTTGTGTGTATAGGAACAAAATGACTGACATTAACGAATTCGTTAGTTAAATATTTCAGTGTTATTAGAAGGCTAACCTGATCAACAAAATTTTAGTGCATTGTGCAAGGAATTTCTTCAATATAGAAAAAGAAAATACTACAATATTAAATCATGAAGAAACGGAGTCATGCAAAAAGTTTTGTCTTTTTTATATTGTAGTAGCCAGTGAAATGTGGTAACATCACGTGTAATTAAGCCAATCATTGTTAGGCATGTGATTACCCCCCCACGGCGAAGCACAATGCTTTCTGACAATTATATTATTAGAGTTGGATCAGTTCTGAGTAGCATGTGAAACAAGAGAGTAGTT
The DNA here is from genome assembly GCA_964035545.1 of Bugula neritina. Lineage (NCBI taxonomy): Eukaryota > Metazoa > Bryozoa > Gymnolaemata > Cheilostomatida > Bugulidae > Bugula > Bugula neritina. The sequence goes on along the minus strand of OZ037772.1, from coordinate 7,510,113 downwards.
TTTAGATATATTTTATGTGTCATAATGTAAGTGTATTTTGATATCGTCTGTATATATTGTGTTAAATATAAACTTCATCTACTACTACCTGTTCAGTGTTTGGGCATATAAGTTGAGTAAAACAGTTGCAGCTTGAACCCACACTAAACATTATAATTCGTGGAAATTATAACAATATTACAAGAATTATTTTTTAATGAACTTGTCTATATACTAGAAAGGAATTTGTAACATGCACCAAGATCTTGAATACTAAATGTTATTAATAGAAAACAGATGTTTAATAACATAAAGTGCTCTCTAAGATTTGCCGACATCTGCCTAATTAATTCAATAAGCAACAGACATTTGGAGGTTTTGTAACTTATATATTGAGATTGACTTAGCCTAGGGCCACACGGCGCGTATTTTCGCATGCGAAAATTGAAATCACAAGTAGCAAAGGTGTCCACTGTGCGCGTTGAGAAAACGTTCGCACTTGTCGCTCTGCATTTTCAATGCAAGTGCGAATCGTCTCTGTCGTCGTCACCTAATTGGCTGGTAGTTATTCAGCGAGCCCAATTTCTTTATTTTAGTGCTAAATTCCAGTAAATTGCGTTTTATTGAAAGCGAGTGCGATTTAAAAATGAAAGCTTTATTTCTCACGCATCACTGACGCTACAGTGGACGCCTTTGCTACTTGTGGTTTCAATTTTCGCATGCGAAAATACGCACCGTGTGGCCCTAGGCTGAGTGTTAACTATAAATTTGCTTCCGCTGCTTATTGATGAACAGAAGGAGCACTGTAGTTGTAATACAAAACAAAATAAAAAAGTCGTGTTTTGATATCCATGGAATTTAAAAGCAGGAACCTTACAGCTACTTTTACCTGTGATCTACCTGCTTCATTATAAATTATTTGTAACATTGCTGACAAGGTCACAGTGGCTTAAGAGGTAAGTGCAGATGTTTCAGCTAGCAAGTAATTGAGGCAGAAATATTCAACTTGAATATCACTCACAAAGTGTGGCAAAGCAAACAATATTGTCTTATGGCTGATGCCATTACATTTGCAGGATAGTCAGTAAGTAAATTTTCTTTATAAGAAAATGTTTTGCTTATGCAAAACATCAACATGTGTAGTAGTTTTGTAGGTAGAATCCACTTCAACTGGGGAGCATAACTCCAGAATAGAAAGAACAAGGTGAGGTAACAAGCTTGAATCTATGATGAATTTTTATTTTAGTATATATAACTGGTAAAAATAGTCCTGATCCGGCGAGCTCTAGTAGTAGACTGACTCTACACTGCGAGCTTACCTCATTTTATACAAGAAACATTCTTTGTTGTCATCCTGTTTGATTATCGGTGCCTGACAATTGACACCTTCCGACAATCGGTACTTTGGTCCATTGTTGGAGCCCAACAATTGGCACTTGTACCGACAATCGGACAGGATCAAATTGCATAATCGCCTTACAATGAAGTTAGAAAAAAACCGATGCATGAAAAGACAACTCTAATGCAATATATATATATGTATATATTTTCACTAAACACACCTCCCATCAGAAAGCCGGATTCCGATAACAAAAACAAGGCGAAACCCCAAAATACTATTTGCATGAACAAGATGATAAACAGCTATATATGTAAAAAAAAATGTATATGCACACACAAGAAAATGAAATGGGAGAATTTAAGCACACCACACACACCCACCACCATATCTGTAAAATAATTCTGATAAGTGTCGGCGGCCTCCATCAGGGTGCTCTAGACGGCTAAGCTGCTTTCAGAAGGCCGCATCTCTTCTTCATATCGCCGCATATGGTGGCACAGGTGCCGAACCTCATCTTCCAGTGGGCAGATCGGTCGGTGGTCCTGGGTAGACTGAGAGATTCAGGCTACACGAGTATGCTGGTCCCTCTTCTTCTTATTCGCCGCTGCGGGTCGAGGGTCCAGGCCTATAGCAGTGGACTTTGGCGACCCGTGCCAGCAGGACCCAAAAAGGCTGGGTAGCTGGTGGTTGGGATGCAGCGGCCGGTTCAAGGTCCTCCTCTCTCAAGGGCCAATGCGCCAGGAAACCAAAAGCAAAAGCTGTCATTTATGGGGGTCCTTGAGGTGTGGCAGAATCAAGTCCCTGAACTTCGGAAACATGGTCTCATCGACCACGAACGTATGACCTATGTGGCAGCGAGCTATGTGCTGATGGCACAGCACACAGTCGCGCTAATAAGAGCATTTGTCACATGAACAGAATACGCTTACCAAGTGCTGCGGGGTGTGTACACGCAGCTGACGTGTGGAAGAGAACTTCTTCCGGCACTGATGACATGCACGGTTGCCCATCTCGCTGCAAGCTCCGCGTATCTGGAGATTAGTTTCTTTGGTGGTCCAGTGTTGGCGGGCGAACAGGGCCTGAGGTAGAGCCAACACACCTGATGAGTATTCTTCAAAACGCTCAAGGTGCAGGATCACCTGCTGGTCCCCCGCGGATAGATGGAGCTCCATGGGCTAGGAGACAGGTATACTAGCGGTGGTGGGTAGCACCTCAGATATTTGAGTGGCACCCTTCAGACTGCTAAGAGCCGAACAAAGGGCCTGGACAGGAAAGGAGTTGATACAACTCGTCCCAGCATCCTTCCTCTCCACATCAGTCCCTACAACAGTAGAGGCCGTGACTGGCCTGTCTCACTGTTGCCGAAATTCGGTACCTGTTTGTTGGGTACCCTGCTAGAGACTGGGAATTGCAATAATTCTAGAGAAAAACTGACCTCACGTCCTGATCTAACAGGTAATCGTGGAGTGAATCTTCTCCGAAATCCATATTGATAGTCTCAAACAGGGCAGTTTCGGGTGAGTCTAGTGCAGGCCAACTAGTAAAAGTTGGGCTAGACTCCGATACTAGAGGATCTAGCCCTAAACAAATACCTGACTGACTGACCGGCGGTCGCGAGGTTCTTGCTGTAGTAAGCTACAACCACCTCACTTCCACCCTGGAATTGGGACAAAACAGCTCTCACGCTATGGTTGCTGGCGTCGATGTCCAGGATGCACTCTCTGGATGGATCAGGATACGACAGGATTGACGCCTCCATTAGCTGTTGCTTGAAAAACTCAAATGTCTGCTACTCCTCCTGTATCCATTGCCACCGGACTCCCTTGGCAGTTAGCTGATTCAAAGGCTGAGCCACCCTTGCAAACCCAGGCATGTACTGCCGATAGTGCTTTACCAGGCTCACCAATGCCCGCAACTCAGGAAGGTCTTGGGGAACAGTCCACTCATTCACAGCTTGCACCTTCTCCGTGTTGGTAGCAACTCTATCACGAGCAACTTCATGGCCCAGGTCAATGACTTCCAGCTGCAGGAGTGCACACTTGGAAAGCTTAAACTTCAGTTCAGCTGCCCGGGGGCGCTCAAAGACCTCTCGCAGACGACTGACATGAATCGTAAAGTCAGGGAGATACCAATGACATCATCCAGTTAGATTGCCAGGGTCTTCAAGTGTAATCCATTGAGGACATGTTTCATGAGTTGCTGGAAAGTTGCCGGGGCGGATGTAAGACTGAATGACAGCACTTTCCATTTTCAGAGCCCATCACCGGTGATGAATTCTGCTCTGTCTTGGGCATCAGGACTAAGGGGCACTTGCCAATACCTGCTAAGCAGATCCAATGTACAAAAGTACTTACTGCTCGCAAGGGCATCCGGCGACTAATCTGTCTGTGGGAAAGGGCGGGCATCCTGGATGGTAACACTGTTGAGTTGGCGGTAGTCCACACAGAACCTCCAGCTACTATCCTTTTTCTCGACTTGGACTACTGGAGAGCTCCACGCACCGTAGGCAGGCTCAATCAGGTCCCAGACGAGAAGATTCTGTACTTGTCGGCTCACCTCCTTCTCCGGGCCTAAACATCGGGTTGGCTACCTGATAGGGGCTGTGCTGGCTGCCAAGGGTATCTCATGGGAGATAACCTTAATCAGCTCCATGTCTCCATCTCCGCAACTGAAGACATCACTGTACTCTATGAGTAGTTGAGCCAGTACTTGGCGTTCAGTACTATTTGTACAGTTGTCAAAAGTTCTACCATAGAGGTCAGCCAAGTGCTCCGGGACTGCTTCTCGACTGGTACAAGGAGAGTTTCACTGGATGTTGGCTACTGTTTCTAGCGCCTGCCCCACATCCGCTTCCTAGATGGAGTGGTACTTCTCCACCAGCGCCCCAGCTAATAATCAGACTGGTTCGGTGAAGGGGTTGATACCCTGCACGAGAAGCTCTCTCTGACAGTCTAGCCGATTTAGGCTGTTTGCCAGTCGAATTACTTTGTGCGCTCCTTCCACCACTTTAGACCTGCAATCTCCTTGCAGTTGACCCTGCAGCGGAGAGTTGTATGGAATCTCCCAGGAACCGTGCAGTCCCGCACTGCCTGGACTTTGTCCACCAAGGGCCTGCCAAACTTGTCAACACAGACAAGTTCGTTCCCAGCCATCACCACCGTCGACTTCTGGTAATTCATGTGACACTGGTGTTTCTTCAGAAATTACACCCCTAAGATGACGACCTCCTTTAGCTGGTTGACTATGAGCATTTTGTGAATCACCTGATCACGGACACATCCAAGTAGTGTGACGATGCCGTAGCAAAAAAATACATGATTTGTCCACCAACGTACTATGTGCACCTTCAAACGGCGCGAGGCTCGCACGCTAACGGTAACCAAGAGTGTCGAAAAGACGCTGACTCAGCGGGTTGGTGGTGCACCCAGTGTTCAGTCAGAATGTGGCAGCTCTAATCAAAATTTTTCTGTGCAGGAAATAGCTGCTTCCGTACGGCTGGGTGCTCCTGGAGCAGTTAGTCTCTGGGGGAGACACTACTTGGGTCTGCACAACAGGCCTCCTCTTTGTTTTGCAGACACCAGGGGTTTTCTGAAGTTGAGAAAATAGCTTGAGATACTCTTGCGAGTAAGCTGAATCTTCTTTCACAACCTCTTCGGGCAACCCTGCGAATCGGTTACAGAGCGGCCAGGCCGGATGATCGGGCAGACCTTGCGGTGTCAGAGGTCTTTGATGTGCCTGCCACTCAGCATCAGCAGGCTCTTTAGAGGTCCTCCTGCGTGTCCTCTAAGCCTTCCCCAAATGGGACTGGCTTGGGGCTCAGGCGCTCAGGGTGGAAGTTACCGTGAGCCTCAGCTGTTTAAAGGCACTCATCTTCCCCTAGGGCATTGCCTTTTCACATGTCCGTACGCACCACATGTTTAGCAGGTTAGGTGTGGAGGGCGGACAGGATCATCCCGCAATTGTGGAGCCCGCCTGTTGGCTTGGTTGCGTTGCAGCTCTGTCACCGTAGCCTGCAGGTCCTTCACCATGTCCATCAACATGGTGAGCTGTGTATGCTCTGGCGACTTTGTGGTAGCTGCCGCTATGATCAGAGTAGGGAGTGGGATGGTCTCCTTTTTTTCTTTGGCTACCTGGTGGGCGGCAAAGTCAGGCCCATGGGGTCCATCAACCTGATAATGGGCCTTGCTCTTCTTCAGGGCCTCCTTAATAGTACTTAACTAGGCCGCCAATCAGTAGCGTTGTAGTCCTGAGTTTTTAATAGTTCTAAAAGACGCATTATATATCAGGCGTCTCTTCTTGTCTTCGTTGGCCTGACTGAAAGCAGTTTAGGCCAGCCTCTTAATCCAGTTGCCATGGTCTTGTAAGAACATCCTCCAATTTTTTCTTAGCCCTTGCAGCTTGTCCCTGGCTTCTTGGGTTGTCAAACCAAAACGAGTTTCGGAGAGCTCGTATTATGTGGGCTTCATCGGGCTCAAAGTTACAGGACGCGCACTAGTGCTGGCCATTCAGCAATGGTGGCCACATACTTAAACTTCCAGATAAATTGCTCCATATCGCTGTCTGATCAGAAGGTCGGGGGCTTGAGGCGGCACTTTCAACAGGTAGCGCCTGTCCAGCCCCTTGGACCTCTCGGAGGGCCGCCACCAGAGCCTCCAATGTAAGGGCTGGTCTTGTTGGCACTTCAGCGACTGGTCCTCTCTCTCCCCTTTGGCCATCTTGATCTTCTATCCTTTCAGTAGGCCACTTAACTATTCTGGATTCCACCGCTGCCACCAATTTAGTAGTTTTGTGGGTAGAATGCAGTCTAAGTGGGAAACATAGCTCCAGTATAAAGAACAAGAAGTGGTAACAAGCTTGAGTAGATGAACCTTTATTGTATTATTTATACCTGGTAAAAGTAGTCTTGATCCAGCGAGCTCTAGTAGTAGACTGACTCTACACTGCGAGCTTACCTCATTTTATACAAGAAAAGTTTTTTGTTCTCATCCTGTCTGATTGTCGGAGCCCGACAATCAGCAACTTCCGACAATCGGACTCCGGCATCAGTACCGTGGTCCGATGTCAGAGCCCGACAATCAGCACTTGTACCGACAATCGGACAGGATCGAAAAACATAATCACATTACATTAAATTTCAAAATAAAAATAAAATACAATACATAAAAAGATTACTCTAATGTAATAAATATATTTCCACTACACATGGTACTATTTTGATGATACCAACTAAAGATATGGATTCACACACCGTGCACTACAAACAAATATACCAAAGTTTTAAAACACTGCTATAGTAAAAAATTAGGATAAAATAATGGTTGGTACATAAATCAACTACTTTATGCTAAGCAATATAGGTTAATGCATTTGCAGTTGTGTGTAAAACAATTTTTTAAGTTATCTTATTAAAGCAAGCACATAAAATATTCAGACTAGGAAAATGTACTCAGCAGTACCTGCTGATTTAAAACTAAATCATGAAAAAGCTTTTATCACTGCAACTATTATGCTTGGTAGAAAGAAGAAGGGTGACTGTGTCGTAAGTGTGGTAGCTCTACATACAAAGGACCACAAGGCTAATGCTATCATGTAATGTATATGACTAACATACTACTACTGAATACAGTGTGCCACTGTCATTACAGCTCAATAGCTGCGCTATGCTCTTTCTACTGCTCTAAAATACTAGCACGCTGAAGCTGTGGTAAAACTGTACCAGGGCACTTTTGTAGACATGTAATTTTTGATTGCATTATCAACACTTGATTTAAACACTATGAAAAATGAACTCAAGACACGAAAGCTTGAGACATGAAATAAAATAAAATGAAAAAAAATGAAATAACGAAAGGCAATAATACTTTCACAGTTAGTTTTTGAAAGCATGCATTTCGGTGCTTTAACTTGTAGGAGTTTAAAAAAGTTATTCTGGTGAGATTTTAGAGTTGGTACACACCCCCGATTGGCTGAGTTTTACATGGTGTATTCTCTGGCTAGATAGATACTAGATAGAAGTATTGTAAAACAGCTATTTCTTTACATTTAATATCCTCATCCTAACACTATAACCGAGTAGTGAATTAATTCGTTTAGGTATAGTTATTTAAAATACATGTTACCAAGTAATAAATATCTATAAATATACATATACATATACACACACACACACACACACACACACACATATATATATATATATATATATATATATATATATATATATATATATATATATATATATATGTGTGTGTGTATATATATATATATATATATATATATATATATATATACACACACACATATATATATATATATATATATATATATATAATAATAACTACTATAATATAATATATAGTAGTATTAGATACTTTTAACTACTATATAGTAGAATATACCATAGTATAAACTACTATAAAATAATATGTAACATATAAATAATTACCAATCAGTTCAGATGTTTTTCTGTTACTAATTGCATGTCTGCTCTCTTATGAGGTTTAAAAGAAACAAACGGTGTGTACGTGTAACGTCCTACGTGCAGTGAAGCTGAGACTTGCCTTCTAAAGCAACTGAATCATAAGTGTTTGACCAAACATTAGAAATTTTAACAACCAACTGATAAGGAACCAGTTCTCTTCTATTTGCTCACCTACTGATAAGGAGACTGGCATAAACAAGGTGAGGCTCACGTTAATTCTACAGCAGGTAAACACACAACACTTGCAGGTGCATTATAACTTAGTTGCCTGCATACTTCCTCATGGCTAAAAAGTAACATTATGTAAATTTGACTGTATCAAATGCCCTAAGTTCATTCAGAGTGAAGTGATATAATGTTTATCAGGTTTTAATTTGTAGCTAGAATAGATATCTAAGTGATAGTAATAAATAAACAAGTTGTCAGAAGGAGACATAATGTGTATGTAATAGGCTATAGAGTGATTATATAACTTTAACTTATTGCACATAGTAGACTGTTGTAGTAGTTTTGTGGGTTATAGAATGAAATCAGGCAGAGAACATAACTCCTTGTTATAGAAGAGACAAGAGGGAGAGGTTGCCGTGTGCTTGCAGTACTTTATTGTAGTAGAGAGAAGTATCCAGTGTGAGCTCCAGTCCGCAAGTGACTGAAGCTCTAAAATGCGTGTCCTTTTATACCAGTGGAACAAAGGACTTCTAGAACCTTCTACCGACAGCGGGCCGATGTTCGGCAGGGAATGGCGACATTCGTCATGTCGGTAACTGACACTGATCATGTCGGCAACCGACATTCGGTTTGTCGGCATCCACCTGCCGAAATCGGTCCAACTGTCGGTTTACATGAATCAGAAAAAATGAACCCAACCAAGTGTATGCGTATTGTAACTTATAATTGGGAAAAGGGGATTAACTGTTTACTATGCTAAAGGCTTAACAATAGCCATAGTATTTTAAGGTATTAGGAAGTTATGCTACAGACTTAGCTATAACTACAGTATTTAGAAAAACAGCCATAAGTAATATGTCAAGGGGGATAATTCCTAATATTTACCACACTGTTCAACAGTAGGAAGATAATTGAACTCTCCCTTTTCAGCAACTGTATTCAGAGGGCCATTCTAAAACACTGGACTATTACTGTCAGTATAGCCAACTTTAAATATCAATTGCTTACTGTTACTGTCAGTTGCCATCTATCAATATCAGTTGCTTACTATTACTGTCAGTTGCCATTTATCAATATCAGTTGCTTACTGTTACTGTCAGTTGCCTACCAATATTCCTGTCAGTAACCTCTTAATGACAGTTCGTTACCAGCAGCTATTACGTTGCTTACTGTTACACTGCCAGCTGCCTAAAATCACTCACAGCTTTATTTCCTTCTTGACAATTTCTTACTGCCTGTCAACTGTTATGTACTAGCTACACAGGATGTAAACAGAATTGCAGAACATTATTTAAAACCTTGCATACCATAAGTTATCAGTTAATGTCTACATTCATGGCTCTGTCAGCATTGTGGTAAAACACCAGCAAAGATGTTTAACAGGGGGGGGGGGGCATTACTTTTGTTTAGTGGAGTATACAAGGTGCTACATGACAGTCACCAACAACATTACTGTTTATAAAATATTAAGGTAGACTTTTGAGCTAGCTCACCATGGATACAGACAGCTATTTCTGGCAAAACAAGTGAAATTTTATATAGAATTTCACTATGCTGCTAATTCTATAATATTTCAACTACTTAAGCAACAATGAAACCTATCAGTTTTGTATAACATTAGGTCAATGGAGATTTAGTAGTAGAATAGTATTCATTTTGAGTCGAGCAGTGCTTGAAATTATGTTATAAGTTATAATTTGGACTTGAAACTTAAACATTGATTGTTGTTTTAACCATCTTACAGTATATTATAATATTATATATTTATGCATTATTGCATAAATAGTTTAATTTACCATACGTACATGTGAGATGAGAAAAGTAACAGCAGAAGCCAAGCAGGTACTGTATTACCACAAGTGGCATCATTAAAAAGTTTAAAAACTCATTTATTTATATATATTTCAGTAAAACAACAAGGCTAAGCTCCCAGGCTGGTATACGCAATTCCAATTTAAAGATAATGGATAATATGCAAACAACATAATTTTATCTCTGATTTTCACAAGTTGATAGCATGCAATTACTCGACTTTGATCACTGACTTACATCACACCATACCAACTACGATGCCATGTCATCCAGCTGAGTCACGTAGGCAGTTGCCAACAGGTGCTTGAAGTGTCACTGATAGCATGTCATGATACTGCCTGCTGAGGGACAACAGGTAAAGTTATGGAGAGTTTCTTAGACTGTTTATCAAACTGTGCACCACACTCTGTCTGAACAAAGCTGTAAGGAAGGTAGATATGTAGTGAGTAGAGCAGAGACCTGGTGTTTAGTACAATACAGTCCTCTCCTATGTCCAATGTGATGGCTTTACTACTCCTTATCTCAGGCAGATCTATCTGTAAACACATAATTATATAGACTGAGAGCCAGTGACTGAACAACACAAAGAGCCTGAAGAGACCTCCTACATATTAACCACTGTGATTTATTAGAGTAATTAAGATATAACATACTGATTTATTTAATTTTTGATTCAAAAATCTAGTTACCTTAGATTTTGGTTATATAATATTGTTGTGGGTTACACAATAGTTATGCGTGGATTTATCTGAGGTATTCAGTGCTGGCGTTAACTAGTAATTACTAGGGTAGCTGTCGAGTAATAACTTTTATTATCCACAATAAAACACAATACAAACATTACATCAATTTACTGCTGACATTAGTCACCTACTAATACGTGTTTACACTACGAGTCCTCGCTCACAACAACGTGATAATTGCTAATTAACCCGGGAATTGTCACTGGACAGGAAGCTCGCCTTCCTGTTCTTCTCATTGGATAACATTTAGTGTCTATTAGTATTCCCCACAAGGGAGAGAGAGTAATTTCATATTATTAGACTGCATAACCCATTACAATATCACACAACAACCATAAATACATCCTACAACCTTCAACCAATAACAACACGAGAACATTTGTCACCTCGGCAATCAAATAGTCAGGGTGTCCAGTAGTTGGCTCCTGAACAATCTTATACTTGGGCTCAACTGATTTAGCTTTGACAGTATCTTTCACCTCCGAGATTAATGGCCTGCAAATATAGCAACCTTGAGTTAATAATGTAAACAAAATACTATGTGATATGCATGATAAAAAATCATAACCAAGAGTGACATTAAATGGTTTTGTATAAAAATGCTGTCTAATATGAGAGCAAATTTGTTTTAGAACAGAGTGCAACATAATATAGGCTATTAGTATTAAAGGATGATGAAAAATCGTATGTCATAATCTAACCAAAAGAAAACTGAAAGATGTGATGCTTACCCCACTGATTGAGCACTGGGTGATGAGTTTGCATCCATTTCTACGATCCATGGCTTGCTCTCTGTACGAATATGCTGAGTCATAATTTTCCCCATTTGCTTTTTGTTTTTCAACTTGATCCAATCTGAACTTAGCTTAACATCATACTTGTTGTCTAAACCTTCAAATACTACGGACATGAAAAAGCCCATGAATAAGTTGTTGGATGAGATTTTGTTGAAAAACTTTTGACTAATAACAATGTCATATACTATGCATCCATTGCCTGACTTATCTACTTCGGCGTGAGGCTCTCCTAAACTCATGGGAACGCGGAATTTAGAGGGATCTTCGCAACTCAGGATATCAGCTAGTTCTTCATCAGTGATTTCTTGAGGTGATGGAATGTGATCTGCGGTGCAAATGTTTAAAAACACTTTACTTGTACTTCCATTTCCATCTTGAGATTTAGTTTTTATACAAAACCCAGCATGCGGCTCGACAACTTTAAATTTTAGATTTTCATTTTGATTTTGACTTTCGGCTTCTGGGGCTGAGCTAGAGCCACCATAAAGTCTCATGAATTCCTCTAAAAGTGCGTTGTCATCTCCAGCAGGCTCTTTATCAAGCAGCAATTGTTCTTTGAACTTCTCCATTAGGTTTTAAATGTAGAAAACCTATTATATTTATATTAGCAAAATACAACAAAACTACAACGTTATAATGATAATTCAGCGAAGAACAGGTAGCAATGCCAAGCGCTGCTGCGATCTTTCAGTACTGTAACTAATGAAACAGATATTGGGAGGGCTTAACAAGGCACTCGCGTAGCAATAGTAAGCTTAAGAAACCTCGCCTAGATTTCAACGAGTTACTACTAGAACATTTACAAAATAGTAGTAATGTAATTATTATTATAAATTATATTATTACTTATTACAATTACGCGTTGAACTTTTCAACCAACAAAGAATTTACGATGTTATGAATTTTTTAGACCAACAAACTAAGTAAAAGTATTAAATTCAAGTTAGGAATGATTGCCTAAATACAGGTTTCAATATGGTTATAAATATTATACGATCCAAACGCAATAGTTTTAGCGAGCAATAAGAGAGGCTTTTTATAAAGAAGACAACTACACACACAGATTGTTATTTACGCGTTGCCTAGAATCACCGAAGCACTTGCTGGCTACAAACATGGCTGCGCTGTGATCAAAACTTGTCATTCCATTTCAGCGCTCATACTTAAAATAAGATATGCCATCGGTTAGATTAGTTGCAACAACAATAAATTAGTTCTAAATTTAACAAAAAATATGTAAAAAGCTACTTTCTGTAATGAAGTACGCCGCTTTGTTTTTAATAATTTCATTCTCGGCATGTGTTGAGTTTTCATTGCAAGGTGAGTCAGACTCAGTCTGAGTCTGTGAGTGAGACAGATTGAGATTGTCATTTCATATTATATTATTACTTGCAATAGTATTTGTTTTAGAAGCAGATTCAATTATCTTATTTACACACTGATAGTATTCGTTTTATAGGTGATTCCAACGTAGAAATTAATGTTCCTAGTAGTAGTACTACTACTACTACTAGCACTAATAGTCATACTCATACTGAGCTATATTTTTCATTTTGACTATTTTTTGTTTTTATACTAAATTTAAATGTGATGGAAGTAAATATGTTAACTTTTAATTTAAAGCGTTTTTGGTTATACACAAAGCTAATATTTTGTTATCAAATAATCGCATTTAATATCAATGTTTTTAATACTGATTAACAGTTAACTTAGGATTGCAAATATCATGGGCTTGTCCTCTAGGCCATGCTTACGGAGATCAAGACGTTAGAGTTGAAACTATACCACCATTGTGCAATTATTTACCCCATAAATTCAGTCAACTATTAGCTAGTTTTATTGTGTACTGTTTACCTTCATTGCAAAATTGATATTTTAGCAGTTAAAACAACAGTCAAAACAGATTTGTAATTGGCAATTTTTGTTTTACTAGAGGTTTTTGGCCATGTTTGCAAACAAGAGCAGTTTTTACTTTTACCAATATTTATCCTACATCAAAATATGTAAATGCAATATATCCATTTACCTAAAAAATTTGTGCACAGTTGAATTTCAAGTCATATTTTTAGATATCTATAGGATACTTTGCATAGGCTGTTTATGCTTTATCACTGTTTAAATTGAGAAAGTTATGTAATAATGCTTATTTTCTATAAAACATAGCCTCTGTATGGTAGAAAAAAACGTAAAAACCATGATGGTGTAGTCCATCCTCCACTTAGTAATGAACAAAGGTTATGCAATCACAAAACCTGTGTTTAATTTCAGTAACTATTGCTTATGGTTATTTATCAAAGTGATATGATTTTTCCTTCTAGCTTGTGATTGCTCAACTGACTGTATAACCAGCTGTCCTGCTGGCTCCTACTTTAACAGCTCATCATGCATAACTTGTGAACCTGGATTCTAGTAAGTATAATCACACCCTAGGGCCTTAGGCTACCTTGTGACTAGTCTTGTTTGGTTTTTTTATCACTCAATTAACATGGCAACTTACTGCAAAAAACTGCTAACATACATAAAGTATTTAAGTGGAGTTTTGAGTTGCTGGCCTCAAATTGAACTAAAATTATGTTACATTTTGTATAACCAACTTCTCATATTGCCAAACTGAGGGAAACCAGATTTATGATGGCAAATTGTTGGCTTGTTGAAAGACACCCATATATGTTAGAGTTATGTGCAATTAGGTGGCTTAAGTATTCTAACACACATTAGGGGCTTCTGTACTGAAAATATTCAGCCCCCCTTCCTTGTAGTGTGGATTTTTGCATGCGCTTGTTTCCTGTTGCCCGAGATCGGCATTTCGGCTTTCCGATATGCCGAAATACCGATAGTTGGCATTTCGGGCTGCCGAAAGCCCCGAGATGCCGAAGGTCGGTGTTTCGGACTGCCGAAATGCCGAAGTGCTGAAATTCGGCGTTTCGGACTTCCAAAATGCCGAAGGTCGGCGTTTCGGACCTCCGATCTCGGCAACAAAGGAAAAACCCTATCTCTTGCTGTATATAAAAGCCAGCGAGCTCCAGTGTAGTTCAGTCTACTACTGGAGCTCACTGGCAGAGGACCTTTAATATTATATTATTCTACTCAATAAAGATTGCTTCAACTGTACAACACATCTTGTTCTCTCTAACAAAGATTATGTTCAGGCACTAGTTCTATTCAACCCACAAAAATATCACACTTGTCTTAAACCAATAGGCATAAATTCAATGTGAAAAATAGGGTGCAACTAGATGTCTCTCTATAGGCTATAGCTCACTTCCTTTGCATTTATATTGTTTTTTTCTGCGTATTTTGTTGATGCATAAAACAGGCAAACACAAACTGCTGAAGATATATCAATTCAAGCAAATATTTGTTAACTGATGAATTTGTAGGAATCTAAAAGTTTCCTCACTTGAAACCAAGTCTGTTAAACATACTCACTGTTACACTATGACTATATTCTAGGTGTAGCTGCACTCTACAGATTATATATTCATAGTTTACAGTGTATCCAAGCAATAGATAAATACAGGGTATTGTTGCTTGTGATCAATTTCTATGAGGAGTAGAATTGGCCTATTCTCTTAATGCAATCACTTGTAGATTTACTCTCTATGGTTCCTTGTTTGCATTAGCATAACTTGATTAAACACTTTGTTTATCATGTTTACTCTTAGCTTACAGGTGTTAACTTGGAATTACTGTATATTTTTCATGAATTCCAACTTTATTTTTTATAGTTTGAAAACTCACATAAAATAGAGGGATGTTATTCTGGATTTTATCTAACTCTAGCTGAGTTCTCTTAGAATACAATATTTAGCCCTTGATTTTATGGGATTCTTGTAGTTGTGAGGGAGGAGCGGCAGCCCCCAACCCGTGTCCAGCTGGTCAGTATGGCTCAGGAAATGGAGAGAGTAGCTCTTCTGCTTGCCAGGTTTGTAGCTGGCAGCCGGACTCAACTGAAAATCAACTTTTGTAACTCTTCACTTTATTAGTAACTCTCCAATAACTGTGTGTTGTGACTCTCAACTAAAGTGACTCTCAACTAGTAACCATGAGTTTTTGCTCAACTTTTTTCGTGACAATTATTCTCCACTCTTAACTCCTAGCTAGTAAGTGAATTCTCAACTGCTATTCTAGTGATGAGTGTGACTATTGACTTTTCTCTCCACTCACTCCAATAGTGTCTGCAGTTGTTTCCACTTGCTATGCTGATTAGTAATAACCTTTACTCTCGATGCTATGTGTCCTAAAATGTCTCTCTATTAAACTACTACTTTATGACTTCATATTCACAATTAAATGATTTCTACGTTTGATGTACTGTTAAGTCTCTGATGTCTACATTTGGCAGGTGTGTGCTCAAGGTACATACAGTAGCTCCGCTGGTTCCATAGGATGTGACCCGTGCCCGGCAGGATACAGCTGTGCAGACGTTGCCGGTACATCTGTACCGGTGGCGTGCGGCTCCGGTCAGTACTCTCTCCAAGGTGCTAATAACTGTACTTCCTGTCCCGCCGGCATGTACTGTCCTTCTACCGACACAGAGCCCGTCGTCTGCGCAGACGGGCAATACGCCACCCAGGAAGGGCAGACATCTTGTGACGATTGCCCGGCCGGCTCCAGCTGTCTTCCACCATCACTTGTCACCCAATGTCAACCGGGCTACTATAGTGCTCTGCAGCAGGCAAACTGTAGCAGGTGCCCTGATGGAGAATATACAGACTCAGCAGGTTAGAGAAGTTTCTAGAAAGCTTTTTATCTGCTTGTTGCAGTGATGGTCTTTTAAGAAATTGTTTGCTGGCATGTTAGTTGTATAAGTGTATAAGTGTAGATGATTTGGTATTCAGGGTCAAGCACCTGCAGCCCATGCCCTGCTGGTCATGACTGTGTCAGTTATGACAGTGCTGTCAGGTGCCCTGATGGATACTATGCAGAAGAGGGTACTAAAAGCTGCACTCAATGCGAAACTGGCACTGTGCCCAATCTAGCTCAAGATAGATGTGATCCATGTCCAGCTGGGTACTCTTGTGGGGACCCTGCGTGAGTATCTCACTCGTAACTTAGCGAATTTTCACACTTTTGTTAGAAATTTTCCAAGCAACTCCGAGTCGAGGGTGGCTGATGGTAGTTGTTGGAGGTTCTCGAGTTTGGAGTTGGAGTTGGGAATTTAAACCCCTAACTCCAAACTCGAGAATTGTCAGCTACTGCACTTAGTCAATCCTAACTCGGAGCTGATGTAGAATTAGCACAAAGTTTGTAGTCACTGTTGTGTTTTTGGGGTGAACTTCAAGTTTTGAGCTAAGGCTTGGAGTTCAGACAAAAAAGACTACACTCAATGACTTGGACATTTGTGCTGCATCTAGCCATTCTGATTTGAATGGGATTCAACATGTAGATGTCATTAATTAGATTTTTGGATCTTAAGTGGTAATTCTTCGTTGAAAGTTGGGAAATTGTTGATTTGAACTAAAGTTTTTTTCTAGTTGAAGTGAAGTAAAAAGAATAATAATTGAACCTACAGTACATACTGTTTTTATAGGACATTTGCTCTTTAATATCACCAATATCCATTTTTCTTATGAAATTCCATTATACTAATGTGAAAATTGAGTTTAAAATATATTTGGGCTCACCAGAAGCTAAAAATAAGTTAGCACTTGTTTGTTTTAGAAATTAGGCTAAGATTTTGACGTAATCCTCGCGATTATAGGCTCAATGAGCTGTTCATATATAACAGTATTGAAAATTGCCCAGAATTATTGATTATTTCTTTTGAGCTCACTTTATTAGACAAACAGTAGACTTGAATACATCTATAGGCAGGTATTTGGGTCTACTTTGATTTCCATTTCATACAAACATTCTTTTAGGAACTCTCACAATCAACTCCATTTCAAAGTGTTATTGCTACGTGCTTTATTTGACCTTTTCTGTTGTTAAGAGCAATTAGAAACATGTATCTCTCAGCCATTTTGAAATCGATCAAGTTTAATTTTGTGAAATGTTTAAACCTCAGATATGTAATATAGTGGTATAAATACATAAATTGTGTTTACTTTTTTATCCATAACAAGTGTTTATTAAATGGTAAACAATTGTATAAGAGAATAGAAATATGAAAAACTTGTCTCTCCAGGAGTTCTGTGAAGTGACATAATTTTTTTCTTTTAGGGATGATCCTGTCAAGTGTTTTGCTGGAACCTCCTCAGCCCTAGGAAATCACACATGTTCTCCTTGTACTGCCGGTTATTACTGTCCCGATGGCATACAGGAGATTGTGTGTGACACAGGTTAGACCCAGCCTGTCTTCTGCAGATTACAGTTTGCAATGTTCATTTATATGCTTTACTACAGTGATCACAGTTGGCTATAATAAAGCCATTTTCATTTTTATAAAAGCTTCAGTATACATTTTACAGCATTTTGTAATTCGTTTTGGTTTTGATTATGACTTTAATTACTAATGACTGCTCATACTCTTTTTCTACTACATATAAATTTAGTTTAGGTCAGTAGTGTCATTTTGAGTCAGTGCTTGTCAGTGGTTGAAAAGTTATTTACTTTATATGACCAGCATCTGCCAGTACTTGCTTTTAAAAGTGTCACTGAGTTACTCGCTGTATGACAGCCATTGTAAGTACCTGTAAGGAAGTGTCACTGAGTCATTTCTGTCACTGCTTGTATCCTATTGGCTATTGGTAAAAAACGACAGGTGTCATTTCAAACCTAAATTTATATTTCAACAGGAAAGTATAGCTTAGCCTCATCTACATCTTGCACGCCATGTCCTGTTGGCCAGTATTGCGATGGCTCAAACACCGCCCCTCAAAGCTGTGGGCCAGGCTATTACTCTCCTGCTGGAGGTGAGTTTCATCTGTTAGACCTCAGGCTTTATTATTCATATTTAACAGGAGGCTCGTTCTGTCCACCAATATCGTATACTACACCCATCCTTTGAAATAGTTGCTGTCACTAAAACTAAATTGTTTTTCACTCTAAAATTCCAAGAATGATAAATTTGATTTTCAAGTATGTGGTGTTCTCAATGCACAAGTAATAATTTTGAGATAAAGAGGTATACTCTGTTTGTTTGCTGATGCTTTAAGCATTGATAAAAATATATAGATAGATATATATGTTCTCTTATATAATCTCCAACTGTGGCATTTTGCCAATATGATCTACTTCATCGCAATATAGTGTTTAGTAATGGCTGCCTTCAACTAATAGAAGTTATATATTATATGAAAGCCTCCGTTTCCCTCTTTGAAGAACAGTTTAGTGTTGTAGGCGTTCACTCCACCCCCATCATTTGCTATGAGTTCTTAGGTAATATTCTGTTTCCTGTCTGTAGAGTTGACATGTCTGGAGTGCACGGCTGGTAACGCCTGTCCTACGGGTGCAGGTGAAGAGACTGCGTGTACGGCTGGTTACTATAGCGACACACAAGCTGTTTCCTGTATAGCGTGTCCTGCAGGTAAACAGTGCCCGAGTACCTTAGCTGCAGACGTCGAATCTTGTCTCTCTGGCACATACTCTCTCGGGCTATCTCAGACGTGCACTCAGTGCCCTACAGGTTGGTTACTTTATGCTGTGCACAACGTCTGCTTCATACGTGCCAACTGCTACAACAGCTCAATCTACTTAGTGATAACTGTGTGTAAAGTTGTGTGTAGAGTACAGTTGTGTGTGTAGTGTACAGTTGTGTGTAGTGTGTAGTTGTGTGTGTAGTGTACAGTTGTGTGTGTAGTGTACAGTTGTGTGTGTAGTGTATAGTTGTGTGTAGTGTACAGTTGTGTGTGTAGTGTATAGTTATGTGTAGTGTACAGTTGTGTGTGTAGTGTACAGTTGTGTGTGTAGTGTACAGTTGTGTGTAGTGTATAGTTATGTGTGTAGAGCACAGTTGTATCTGTAGCCAGGTCGTTGTAAAACGCTCTTTCATCTTATTATGAAGCTAAAGCATCTGGCAGAGTTCCAGCATGTATTACTGGTGTCAATGTATTTCATTTCCGAGATTCTGGAAAAGTTATGTTAACATGCACTCTTTTTTAATAAGTAACATTTAGTCAAAATCGTTAGAGCTCAATGATTTTTTAAAACATTTTCTGCTTGATGATCATACTGATTAGCTGAGAGTATAGGTTAGGGAGCCCACAGATGCCACCCCACATCATATAGTATAGCATCAGTTCACTCTGGCTATGTTCTTATTACTCTATTGTTTTAGGCTACTTGTGTCTCACTACAAACTCGTCACCGGAGTTGTGTCCTCGTGGCACATACAACCTTGACCCAACCAGCACTTCCTGTACAGTGTGTGATGCTGGGTTCTTTTGCCCATACACAGACTCAGGCCCAGTAGCCTGTGGACCAGGTAGGGCATAGCCCGTTCTCTCAATCCTAGTTTTAGCAGAATGATTATGATTTATATTGGAGGCTGAGGTTTTAGTAGCATTGGTTGTTTTAAGGGTATAAGTCATGTGCGTGTTTAGTAGTTTATAATTTTGTTTTTGGAGCTTCAAATCAGCCGCAAAGCTGAAGCCATGCTGACTGATTTTGATGATAGTACTTACTCAGTCTCCATTCAGCTTTGATTTTAATTTTCAAGAAAGTGCATTTTAATATATAACTTACATTACAAAACAATACTGATAGGTTAAAGAAATTTCACACTGTTGAAATGCTATAGAGTTTTACAATACTAATAGGTGGACAGCCTATAAAGTTTAACACTAGTCTGTAATGATATACTTTCATTGAGTTGATATAAACCATAGCCTATGTTCTGTGTGCTCTGTTTACAGGAGAGGTGAGCACTGCTGGCGCCACCAACTGCACGTCATGCCCAGCAGGCTACGAATGTCCTGACTCTGCTGACCCGACAGCCAATACTCCCTGTGCTGACGGGACTTACTCTACGCTCGGCTCAGCTTCTTGTACATCCTGTCTGGCCGGCAGCTACTGTCCGGATAAAGAGTGAGTAACCCTGATACGCTGCCTCAATAGTTGAGTTGAGGGTTCGGAGTTTGAACAACTATGTGTATGAAAATATCGCACTCAGTCACCCCGAACTCTGTGCTGCTTCTAGCAACATTCCAATAACACTTTTATAGACAATGAAACTAATACAATTTACTTTGAAACATTAGTTACAATGTGATTTGTATTCACAATGGATTTATGACATGAAACCCTGGGTGCTAAAATACTGTTATTATTTTAAGCATTGTGCCTTGAATTAATCTTGAGTCAACACCTAAAATAGTTTGATTTCTCAGAGTTATCTCCCCTGTATATAATTACAGAACTGATCTGCAGATAGCCTGTCTCTCAGGCTACTACTCAACAGGTATGGCCTCTTCCTGCACTAAGTGTCCCGCAGGTAAAATCTGCCCCAATGTTGATGGCACTGACATAGAGGACTGTTTACCTGGCACCTACTCGCTCTCGGGCCAGACTGCTTGCACTGATTGCCCTGCAGGGTAACTATTTCAATGATGAACAGTTGTTTGGTTATTGTTTGCACATCTAGTTATTTATTTGTTTATTGTTTATGTATCTATATCTCAAAAAATCCGCTCAAGGACAAATATTTTATAATTTATAGTATTTTTTCGTATGTATTCTAAATGAAAGAATAACTGATTTCTGGTTACATACATCATACTCGTATTTTAGAATTTTGTTTTTAGCTTTTCAATGTCTAGTATATTTTATTTTTTTTCGTATTTTATTGTATATTAAAACTATTTATTTTACAATGTAATCTAAATAGAAGATTAAATGGTTATATAAATTCATATTTAGTTTTTCAGCCTATCATTTGCTATAGTATATTTTATTTTTACATTCATATAAAGTTATGTTTTGCAACTTTAGGTACGCATGTCCTGAGGTCAACTCTTCCACAGCCATAGCCTGTGACCCTGGTACATACAGCGTAGGACTACAGACGGAGTGTACTTCCTGTCCCGCCGGACACGCCTGTCCAGTAACTAACCTGGCTATAGAGATACCCTGTAATACTGGTACATATGCCGAAGCTAATCAGACTGAATGCACCACCTGCCCGGTGGGCTACGAGTGTCCAGATGTTGATCAAGATTCCAGGTGAGCTTGGAACTGAGGCTATGTGTAAATCTAAGAGTTATAAATATATAATATAGACTTAGAACATCATCTTACTTATTACTGAGCTGTTTTTCAGTTTCATAACGAAAAATCTGCCGCAAATTATTAGTCACTATCCCTGTGAGAACCCCTGATAAAAAAGTTTTTAGAATTGACCTAGGCTTATTCATATGTGACAAAAGAGTTATTATGACTGGATGTTCTTCCAAACACCTTTGCTGGCACTCAAAGCGCTGAACTTGGGTTTACTAGGCCAGCGCTCTAGCCGCTACACAATGACTTCTCCCAATTTCAGTTTCATTTAGTATTTATATCTTTGATTATCTATTTATCTTGCTGATGGATTTGATATGGTTATATCTGTATCAAATATTTTGTTGAAGCAACCACTAACCATGATACAAATGGCTTCTTTAAAACCAGTCATGAGTGCGGATGCACTGTTACAGTACACACTTTGTCTTCAACTTTAGTTATCAATGTGAATACAATGTTACAGTACACCATGTCTTCCTGGATTCTTCTCCTACGGGTCACAAGACGCTTGCACAAGTTGTCCGGCCGGTTCTTACTGTCCGCGTGCTGACCAAGGACCAATCAGATGTGAGCCTGGCGAGTATTCAGCAGCAGAGAGTGTAAACTGCACGAGCTGTGAACCGGGATTCTTCTGTAGAGACACTCACTGTGAGTATGAGTCATTGAATGAAATCGCACTCAATGTGAGTGTGATTCATTGAGTGCAGAGACACTCACTGCGAGAATGAGTCATTGAGTGTAGACACAGTCACTGTGATTATGAGTCATTAAGTGTAGAGACACTCACTGTGAATATCATTAATATTCTTAGTGTTTAGTAGTTATCACTGTGAATATGACTCATCATTAAAATAGAACAATTCTGTGATTCACAGTATGAGTGGAGCGTGCAGACTCAATCATAGTCTGATTGTTATTAATGGTAATAATAAAGAGTATAATAGTTGGTGTAACTCATAATAATATAATACAAAGTTTAGCAATCTGATGCAAAGTAGACTAGCATGTGAATCATGAACATAAGAGGTTGAAATTGTAAACTGTCGTTATGCCAATTTCTACTTACGTTTTGATCAACAGATATCATAACTTAGAGTAGTAGTTTTTTTGTTAGTTTAAGTATGAATGAGTAAGTTTTTGGTTTGTTCGAATTTGTGAATGAAAAGACCAGCTGACCCATTCTTTACATTTACCAGACAACTCGAGAGCCGAGTGTCCTGCCGGCCATTACTCTAACGGCAGATCCACTTCCTGTTTTCCCTGTGAAAGAGGATTCGTTTGCTCTGTCGGCAGCACGTCCCCAACACCGCCAGAAGGAATCTGCCCTCCGGGCGGCTGGTGTGACGGTCTGAAGTTCTGGCCCTGTAAGACAGGCACTTACAACCCGTACACCCAGGCTGAGGACAAGTCTGAGTGCATCATTTGCCCTTCAGGTCAGTTCAAGGTCATTGCTATGATAACTACCCTTATTTGAATGAAATTTATTGTTTTTAAATGCTAAACTGTGCCTTGCCGTGCAGTTGTACTTTTTCTTTTATGTTAGGTGATGTTGAGCTATTAATGTGTGTCCCGCTGCTGCCAAATTTAATTGTTTCACAGCAAATGCTGCTAAAATATGAGGCAGAGTTTGCAGACGACTTTTTCATTGAGTAGTCTCTAGTGTTGTATATAGTCTGTGGTTCTTGTTATTGGCAGGTTATCACTGTTCGGTAGCCAATGTGACCGACCCGACTCTCCACCCCTGCCCACCGGGATACTACTGTCCTCAGGGCACCACCGATCCCAGAGAGTACCCCTGCTCAGGTATGTCTAATTCCATTTCAGTAGAAATAAACTAAGTAAGTGTCTGGATCCATATTACATAAATTACACCTGTGTAATGCACCCCATGACTTACTTATTTAGGCTTCACATGTCTTTGAGATGTTTGAGGCGTTCGACATTTTTTTTCATGACTCGATCGCATATCATCTGGAAAGTTTGTTCAGTTCGATTGTTTTTCCATCATCAGTTCTATCTTGCATAGTTGTCTTCTCCCACACAAAGGCACTAAAATAAGAATGGCCGTGTATTTAGTTGACTAGTCGGGGCTAGTTTCTTTGTGTTAAAGTAAGATTGAATTAGCTGAGATCAGAATGACAATGATTCATGTAGAAATAGAGGTCATTTATTACACTCAGTAATGGTATTTGAATATTACTAGATTTGAAATTTATGATGTTTCATATAAAAGATATGATTTAAGGTTGGATGACTTACAACATACAATGCTATAATAACTTGGCTAATATTTCATGTTTTGCTTGTAGCTGGAACTTATAACCCTTACGAGAACGCCACGCACCACTCCCAGTGTCTGCCTTGCCCAGCTGGCTACTACTGTGAACAGGGGTCAGCGAACTATACTGAAATATGTCCAGCAGGATTCTGGTGCCCCACTTCTACGGAGAAGGGGACTCAAAACCCCTGCCCCATTGGCACGGCCAGCTGGCGCACTGGACTAACTAGTGAGTGTATTGGATACGTGTGTGTGTGTTTACTATGATGGAATGTTCCAGTAGAATTGTTAAGGTTTCCATTTTGGTTATTTTTGTATGAAGTTTTAAGAATTAAGTTTGGGAATTCATTATATATTTTAAAGAATTTTTTATGTTTGTTTTCTTTTGGAAAGCTGTTAATTTTTTTTTATCATGATTTATTGATAAATGTAGCATATTAACTTTTATTCTTTTGGAAATGTTCTCATGTCCTTTGTATCATGATTCATTGATTTTTTCATCAATTGAAGTGGTTTGGGTTTCTCTGCATATAAATGGTAAACAAATGATTAAAGGAAGTTTCAAAAATTAAATGAAAGTTAAGTTTTCTGTTGTCTTCTGCAGACGCGACTGAGTGTGAGGATTGCCCATGTGGTCACTATTGCCCCTTCTCTGACCCAGATAACCCCACCAATATCCCTATACCCTGCAGGATGGGAACCTACAACCCTAACACCAAGACAGGCTCCCCTCTCAACTGCAAACTCTGTGACCACAGCTACTACTGTCCGGAAGTGGGCCAGTGTGAGGTCAACACCACCGATCACTTCTGTAAAGCAGGTAATCCAACTCCTTCAGATAAGCTGGTCATAGGCTCACAGCTAGAGCTCATTGAGCATGTGCAGAGCCTTCCAACAGCTCTGCAAAGTTCTTGATTTTGCATTTTGAATCTCTCGAACTTTTAGTTACAGTATTTTGTTTGACAATCTTGTACACAAATACTGGAGGTCAACGTTTTACCAAACTTTTAATTTTGAGTTTTTTGGCACTTCCTTTGAATATCTTAAATTAAAAGCTGTATTATGTTTGACAACCCTGTACAAAAGTAGTGGAGGTCTTTTAAATACTTTAAATGAGCTTCTATTTTAAATAATCCAACAGGGTTTTGACTTAGTTTATTTTTCTTTCATTTTTGTTCATACCTACTTATATTATAGCCAGTATTTACACTGAATTTCGAAACGTGTTGTCATGTTTGTGATATGCAGTAAATCAATCAATCAATCAATCAATCAATCTGTTCTATGGTTCCAGGCTATTTCTGTCCCAATGGAACCATCGCCGATGACCAGTATCCGTGTCCTTCTGGAACATTCTCCAACAGAACTGATCTGGCTTCAGCAGACGAGTGTGACCCGTGCCCTCTGGGATACTACTGCAGGTAAGATTTTGTGTTTACTGTCTTTACCTGCTTGGTTCTAGAAGTCATTGGCGAAGGTTAGCTTGCATATCCGTAGCTTTTAGTTTATATTTTTATATTCAATAGTTTCTGTCTTGTGTCTTCTGTTGCATTTGCTAAATAATACCTGAGTGAGGTCGCAAAGTTTCTACCCCTGCAGCTGCATATATTTATCCTTTTTGTAATCTGTTCAGCGTTTGGACTATTTGTTATTTCTTAATTAAACCTCAATATATTTTTTTCTTCTTGGAAGACATATAACAAGTTTTACAGAAATAAACAGTTAGAGTCACCAAACGATTGTATTGACAATAACTGTCTACACTTTAGCTATGGAACGTCAGGGATGGGGACAATCAACGGACCTCAGCCTTGTAAACCTGGCTATTACTGCCCTCTGCAGACGCCTCGACTCGATTCACACCCTTGCCCGTCAGGAACTTACTCTAACAGCAGCGCCCTTTATCAGGTGGATCAGTGTACGGATTGTGACCCGGGATACTACTGTACAGGTAGTTCTTACACTAAATGTTATTACAAATAACTAAACAAGAAACATTGTTTATTATTTTATTTATCTCAATTGAACATATATGTCAGATACCAATATCGTAGTTTATTGAACAAAATCTAATAGTTAGAACATTACAATAAACCGTTTCACTGTTTAAATTTTTAAAAGCAACATTTTAACTTTAAATTTCACTCACTTACCTCTGAAGACGGATACTGAAATGTAAGTTAGCATTACTTATTTAGATGAAGTAATGAGCGAACAATTTTTCTCGTCCTTTAGTTTTAAATTAAGTTACCAGTTATATTGAGAGAAATTGTTATCGTTCAAGATGGGAAGTGCATCAGTTAGAACTAGTTTCCACGGTAACATGTCTAAGTCATTTCTCTAACCATCTGCTGTTCTGATTGGCTAGGTGGTCTGACAGAGCCGAATGACCTTTGTCCACCGGGTCATTACTGCCCAATAAACACCGAGAATGCTTACCAGCACGACTGTGCTAATGGAACATTCAACCCGCACTATGGACAGGATGAACAGGCTGACTGCTACGACTGTCTGATTGGTTAGTTGAATGTGTTACAGCTAATGTGATTGGTAGATAAATATGTGTGTGCGTATATATATTTATAGTGTATTATATTGTATTTACTCATATATTTATATTTATCTATATTTATTTATTGATATGTTTATTTATATATTTATTTATATTTGATTATTTATATTTATCTTATTTAATGTAATTATATATTTATATTTATTTATTTATTCATTTATATGTACATCTATACATAATTAATAAAAACAATTGACATATGTTACATATATTATTATATATGATATTATTATATTTGTTACGCACCCGATTGCTGATTGATATATTTCTTTAAAAAATCATGTTGATTGGAGGTTCTACATTGCCATAAAGTTCTGGTAGACAAACTTGAGCTGGTAATTTCACACTTACAGGTTCTTTCTGTGAGTTTGGATTCACTGAGCCAGTAACTTGTCCAGAAGGGAAATATATGCCCTGGGGTCTCAACACAACCCTCGTGTCTGAGGCGGGGACGGCCACTCTGGTCACCACCCACCACTTGGCTGGTTCTGGAACTCCAGCTAAGAGACAGTTTGAATGTCTGGACTGCCCCGGAGGGTGAGTGATGGGGAGATAACTCCTACATTAGTAAAGAGAATTGCTAATGTTGCTGCGATGTCATAGTTATAGTTAGATTTGAGACGGTGAGAATAGTGAGATTAGAGATATCAGAATAGTGAGGTATGAGAATATTGAGATATGGGAATAGATAAACTTGTATTGACAAGGTTAGACCAGTTTTTCTTATCTAATGCACCTGTTCTATCATTTAGTCAAGGCTGCTGAAGAAAATTCTATTAGTTTCTATATAACTTAGTTAATTCAATTGTTTCCTTCTACCTTGAAATGTGTTGGCAATGATATAGATAGTTTGCTACTCTAGTAGACAGGAATGCATTAATCTGATCAACTGTATTGTAAGTGACCTCATTCAAGGTTAGGGGAAGGGGAAGGCTGTGTGCTAATAAGATGATCTGGTGCATAGCATAGTTGATACAGTACATGCAAAGCTCTATTTCTTTAGATGTTTCCTACTCTTCTATCGACTTATCTACTTATTAGCTCTGTATACTCCACTGTATACATCTATTTATTAGCTCTGTATACTCTACTGGGTACTCTACTGTATACTCTACTGTATACTCTACTGTATACTCTACTGTATACTCTACTGTATACTCTACTGTATACTCTACTGTATACTCTACTGTATACTCTACTGTGTACTCTACTGTGTACTCTACTGTGTACTCTACTGGGTACTCTACTGTATACTCTACTGTATACTCTACTGTATACTCTACTGTATACTCTACTGTATACTCTACTGTATACTCTACTGTATACTCTACTGTATACTCTACTGTATACTCTACTGTATACTCTACTGTATACTCTACTGTATACTCCACTGTATACTCCACTGTATACTCTACTGTATACTCTACTGTATACTCTACTGTATACTCTACTGTATACTCTACTGTATACTCTACTGGGTACATATTCTTTTAGTTACTACTGTGGAGTTGGAACTTATGAACCGACTCCATGCGGTGTTGGTTTCTACAGCGATGACGGGCAGTACCAGTGCGAGCCCTGCCAAATTGGGTAGGTTCCGATCTTGGTGTAGATTCTCAGTCTATTTGCTATCTTTGCACTAAAATATCTTACAATACTGTTTACAAGGCAGTAACAGGCTAATATTTTGAGCGTATAACAGATTGACCTTTGTCAGAGTGAAATAAATTACCCTGTAGAACATCTTTCTGTTTCATGACCGAAAGTTTAATCTTGCTATGGAAGTTTCGTTTTAATTTCTGTAGTAGTTTTTATT
This sequence comes from Bugula neritina, assembly GCA_964035545.1. NCBI lineage: Eukaryota > Metazoa > Bryozoa > Gymnolaemata > Cheilostomatida > Bugulidae > Bugula > Bugula neritina. The sequence goes on along the minus strand of OZ037772.1, from coordinate 7,481,964 downwards.
GTCAAAGCTTAACCTCTCTTCAGATGTATTTATTCCATGATACCGGCCATTCTGTAATCAGAAAGCTGGATCTGAAATCATTGTACCATCGCACTCACAGTATATATGCTGACTCTATCTTTCCCCCCAGGCACTACTGTGACAATGAAACCACCAGTCAGGAAATGATGCTGACACAGAAGAGATGTCCTGCGGGAAAATATTGCGTGGAACAGCTCGCCAGTCTGGATGACGCCACCAACTGTACAAAAGGGAAATACTGCCTTGAAGGTAAAGTCACTAAACCTGTGTAATTGCTGCATGTGATTGTGTAATAGCTGTATGGGAGGGGAATAGAAAAGAGTTTTGGTATTTTCTCGTATTTGACAGTCATTTTTTTGTCTCATGCCTTAGAACTTTCTAATAAGTTGTGTATCTTTTAAGTATTTTACAGAGTTGAATTGTTATAGATTAAAAGTGATATTTTATTTATTTTAAATGTAGTAGAGCTTGCCGATGTAGTTTTTACAGTTTCAAAACAGCAATGCAATGTTAAATATACCACTTTGTGTAGTAATAAACCAACTGCCACTGGTTATATAACACACCCACTTCTCCTGAAAACTCAGTTATAAGCCACACCCACCTCTTCTAAAATTCTAGCTATAAGCCACACCTACTTTCCCTAAAATTCAGTTGTAGAGGGAACCTAAAATTAAATCATATTTTATTTATTTCGACTATAGTAGAACTCCCATATCTAGCTATACTTACATTTACTGTATTAATCAACGGGGTGACACCAGTTATAAACCACACCCACTTCAATTATAAACCACACTTACAGCTTTGTTGCGCATACGTCTGTTCACAGCAACTGTTGAAGAGACAAACTGCCCTACTGGTACCATCAGGGAGACGGAGGCGGCCGAGTCAGTTGATGATTGTCTCCCCTGTCCAGCGGGAGATTATTGTCTAGAGGGGAGTTACACCACCACCGGCGGCTGTGAACCGGGATTCTATTGTCCGAGTCCAATCATCAATCCCTACGGCGACGAGCCTCCTTTTATTGGTTCTTATGGTCCTAGACAGGTGTGTCATTGTTTGGTAATATATCTGGTATTGTTTGGTTACTGAGTAGCGCGTTATTTTGATAAATTACAAGCAATAACTTGCAAAATAATAATTTATATTCTCTGTAGTATTCATGGAAGGAAACTGGCCAAACCATCACAAATAAACATGAGTTCAAGTAATCAAAATGACATTCTGTTGAAAAATTCAAATTATAGTATGTAATTGGTTATGCGATTGTATTAAGTTTTGTGATTGGATAATTTCTTGTGCAGGTGGCGTGTGAACAAGGGACGTACGCAGGAAGTGCGAGAACACCCAATGCCACTTCCTGTCCTCTGTGTCCAGCTGGCTACTACTGTCCCGAGGGCACCATTGTCCCCAAGGACTGTCCACGAGGGTACTACTGTGTGGAAGCTCAGTGGAAGTCGGAACCCTGCCCTATAGGAACTTATGGGAACAGTACGAGTGAGTACCAACAGACAAAGTGTTTGTAGCGTAGATACTCAAGCTATGGTAGTTTTTCAAGTTTTATAAATCTACAATGTTATCTAGAAAGGAGAAAAGTTGTCTGGGAAACTAGGGATTTGTCGATTTGACTCTGTAGTTAGACTTCCTGTGACAATGGTTGGTCAGTGTGGTTATCATAGTATGATTGGTAACTGTACTACTGAAGAGGGAGCAGCCATAGTCTAGAGTGATCAGAGTGTTTGCCTAGTAAACACGAGGTCATGGGTTTAAGCCTTGCCAAAGGTCATTAGTGATGTTAGGAAGAGCATCCAGTCATAATTGCTCCTGTGCCGCATCTGAATAAGTCCTTAGGCCAATTTAACAGAAACCCTTTCCATCAGGGGTTTCTTACAGAGATGGTAACCATAAACCTGCATGAGTAACTGAAGTATTAAAGACTTTATTCGTCCTTGTTCGATCTCTTTATTGAGTTCTATGTTCGTAGACCTAGAGCATGTGGACAACTGTACTCAGTGCGATAGGGGCAAGTTCTGTGACACCCCCGGTCTCATGGACGTCAGAGGGCCTTGTGATGCTGGCTATCTCTGCTATGGAGGAGCGTATACCTCAGGACCCATAGATGGTGTTACAGGTGAAAAAAAAATAAGGCTAACAAAAAACGTTTTTATATTATGTTATGTGAGTTGTCTGTTTACAGGCTTTGAAAGTCATAAAATATTTCGACTGGTTGGAAGTTAAAGTCCAAAACTAATCAAAAGTTTATTTATTTGTTTTGTTTCAACGTATCAGTTATATTGTGTACAGCAGTAGGCTTCTGTCCTTTATTTAAAAAACTTGCAAATTTTTAACAAAATAGACTGGGTTCCATAAAAGCTATCTAAAAAGGTTTTTTACATAGAAGTGCATCTAACTATTTTTTTTAATAGTTACGGTATTACTTTATTGAAATTGTCCCTGCAAGCAGTACAGCAATGTCTCTTAATAATATATTTAATTAGAAAGTTTTACTCAACTTTTCTTTCCACTAAATGATGATGAAACTTCCTTGAAATTGTTATTGCATTATCAAACTGTATGCCAATATATCCGTATAGAATATCTCTTTTTTACCAGGTGATGTTTGTCCAGCTGGAGGTTACTGTCTTTCTGGTTCCTGGTTCGCCAAGCCCTGTCCTTCTGGAACCTTCTCCAACTTCACTGGCGCCGTGAATGATGACGACTGTGAAGACTGCTGGGAAGGGTACTACTGTAGGGTGGGTTAATGTGTGCTTGTTCATGGTTGGGTGATGGTCTGTAAACTCAACATTGATTGGATGTTTACTTGATTGTATAAAACACTCAATATTGAAACATCTTTCTTAAATAGCTTAATCTTTTTCCAAATTTGGCATGAGTTTTCGTTGGTTCACAGTGTGTTTCGATTTAAGTTATGAATCATTTATTAGTTTGTTACTCAGTGGTGAGTCATAGCCTAAGTCATAAGCAGACGTATTTCTTGCAGGGAACTGAAGGACAACTGGCTAGTGGAGAACCCAATGGAAAGTGTTGGGGTGGTTATTACTGTCCCGCAAGAAGTACTAAACCTGACATGTTGCAAACTGAACCAGGTAAGTCTGCCGTGGTACTCATTCAATTAATATTAAAATTCTTTTGGTAAATCTAGAACAGAATTTAGATTTAAAAGCTTCTGTTAAAACTACAGCAGATTACTCTGTGGGCTTTGTTAACTGCTGATTTATGAGTAATTGGACTAATAAACATCTGGCAATGTAACAACTGGTTGCTAATAAATTTGGTACTACTGTATGAGTTTGTTTACCAAGATGTTGAGTTTTTGCACATTGTCCTTACATTTAAGAAAACTTCCATCTCTTAAAACTAAAAGCATCAGAAGACATTCTAATGATAGTGTATATTTAGATTACTATGCTTTTATTGCTACCTTCCTATAAACTTGTTCACCAATATTATCTTCTAAACCCAAGATTCCAAACCTTTCAATTTCTAACACATTATCCTTACACTTGAAACACATTGATCTCTTCAAGCACCAGAACACATTCAATGCTGCTTTATATTCAGGTTACTATATATTCAGGTTACTATATATTCAGGTTACTATATATTCAGGTTACTATATATTCAGGTTACTATATAATCAGATAATTACTATATATTCAGGTTACTATGCTAATAACGGATCCTGGTCGCAGACGGAGTGTGAGCAGGGTACATATGCACCGGAGTACGCCATGTCTCAGTGCGAGGCGTGTGGCCTCGGCTACTACTGCCCTGACGCCGCCATGACAGACCGAATCATTTGCCCCGCTGGTGCCTACTGTAACGAGACTTTTGGCACTCGCTACTTCTTCTGTCCCACTGGAACCTATACCAATCAGTGAGTTGCTTGTCTGCTGTATTTGATGAGTCATTGTGCTGGTGTGTGATGATGCACAATATAGCATTTGATGAGTCATGGTGATAAAATATAGTGAGGTTGCTATCAGCATTCATTGACTCATATTTTGAGTTAATACATGCCTAGATTTTGACATGCTAATAGCATGACGTACTTGTTGAGTCATGCTATTAGCATATGTTGACTTATAATACTGGTGTTAGCAGCTAATATATGTTGTTTTGTTGAAACTTCAATTATTAATATTTGGTTTCTTGTTGACCATTTTATTTCTCCTCAAATTTTATGAACTACTGTTATTTAATTATACAAAAATACAATATATATTAATTAGAAAATGTTTACTTTGAGTTATATGGATGTGTTTACAGAACTGGCAATTCCAACATAACAGATTGTCTACCATGTCCAGTTGGACAGTACTGTGAGAGGACAGGAGCTCTGGAGCCCACCGGTTGGTATTTATGTCTATGAACTTGCAATTTCCATGCAATGAACACTTCATATAGATGTCTATGGTTCTATGCTCATCTATATTATATAAACTATGTAGCAGTACTCATGAAAACTCTAGATCTAATATATTGTAATATTATAGAATATATGTTTATGGTATCTCTAATTATATGACTGTATATAAATACCTCTCCATGTCTATGTATATGAATACATGTCTCCATGTCTATGTATATGAACACATATCTATGTCTATGTATATAAATACATCTCCATGTCTATGTATATGAACACATATCTATGTCTATGTGTATAAATACATCTCCATGTCTATGTATATGAACACATATCTATGTCTATGTATATGAACACATCTGTGTTTATAACCAGGTGACTGTAAGGCTGGGCATATCTGCTGGGGGGAGGCCATACTGGACGACCCCATCTTCAATGATGACCCTGGACCAGACGAGTACAACAAGACTAAGACTCTGGTAGAGTTTGGTGACGCCTGCTCCCCAGGTGAGTTATATACATCAGCCTATGTTACAGAGGGAGGTAAGACAGACTACTGCAGAAGCTACTAGGAACATTCTAGATAGTTTTTTGATTTGATGTGTGTTTAGAATTTTGTAAAATTTCTGCTAGGAGGTAATATGTGAGGTTTTACAACTTTTTTTACAAAACTCTAGATTTAGCTATTAGATTTGGCAGTGGAAAAAGCAAGCATAATTCATCTTTCTTTCCTGTTTTTGTTTGACATAATGCCGTCTGTTTCTTTTTCTCTTGAATCTTATTTTTGATTTTATCCAGTTTTAGCATTCCCACTACTTGGCGTTTGTTTTGTTGACATTCTAATTTTGACTCAGTTTAATAAGTCATAAAAAGATCGGGCTTATTAGTTTCACAGACTGAAGTTTTGAAAAGATTTTCTTTACTTCCCCCCCCCCTAAAAGATTGCCATTAAAGTTACACATTGCCTGTGTTTCTTCAGGTCACTATTGCCCTGAGGGGACGTCCTCAACAGTCCCCTGTCCGCTAGGAACATACAGAGAGCTGACTCTAGGAAAATCTGAGGCTGACTGCCGAACTTGCACTCCCGGGAAGTTTTGTAATGAGTCAGCGCTCACTCAACCAGGTGCGGCAGCATTTTTGTTACGAGATCAGACCTCTATAAGTTGTATACAATTATAATGATTGAGTGTCTGTTTTGATTTTATAAAGTTGAATGTTACTTGGAAATATGTAGCACACAAATCTTCACTTTTATGTGAATAAAAAATTAGCCTGTGGTCTTTTATTTTGCTTATATATGTTAGCGGAACCAATCATGTTTTAGTCGGAGACTGTGCTCCGGGACACTACTGTACCGGAGGCTCCTACACGGACACGCCGTACGCCAACAGTACGGGTGGTGGAGATGTATGCCCGCTCTATCATTTCTGTCCACAAGGTTGGTGGCTAACTTAGACTGAGTTTCTACTTTTTCACATTCCCGAGTGTTCTACTGTATTCCCATGTTGGTGTACTCCCGCAGGTTCCGAGACCCCCACTCCATGTTCTGTTGGATACTACGCCAACCAGACCGGGCAGGCCGAGTGTGACCTTTGCCCTAGTGGCTGGATGTGCTACGCTGGGAGTCAGCCACAGATTTGTCCTCAAGGTATTTCACCTTGACATTATCAAATGTATGCATGGAGTGACAGTAGTCATGTGTTCAGTGGAGAAGGATTGCAAGCTCTTGTAGCAGATGAATTGTAATTATAGAACAACACTTTGTCAACTTTTTTCTTAAGTTTTCTTAACATCAACCTTTATATGAAAAATATGCACCTCAACATCCACGTTAAAATATCAACCACGAGAGAAACTGAGGAGTTTCATTCTTTGTATCTCTGTACGTCTGCTCACTATCTCTGTACGTCTGCTCACTATCTCTATATGTCTGCTCACTGTTTTTGTATGTCTGTGACCTATTTATACTTACAGGTTCTTATTGCCCTGCTAGTACTGTGGGTACGCCCAGGAGAAGCCCTTCACCTTGTCCTATCGGTACCTATGGCAACGCTCAGGGTCTAATGGCAGAGAGTGACTGTGAGCTGTGTGATGAAGGGGCCTACTGTGAAACTGAAGGTATGGTTGCTGCTTTTAGTGGTAGTTTATTCTCATAATACAAGTACAACTCAGCTAGTTTAAATTCAATCTCAGTTCATGCTAGTTGTTCCTTTTTATATTGAATAGAATGTGTTCTTTTTGATAAGATCTCAAATATAGAGGGGCGTGGGGCAGAGATGGTTTTTTACGACATCCTGCAATTACTTTAAATGATTTTTCATTTTAAATAACTCAACAGAGTTTTGACTTTTTTCTTTCGCCACTTTTGTTCATGTCTACTTATTATGCCAGTATTTACACTGAATTTTACTACGTGTTTTCATGTCTGTAATATATCAATTAATCAATCAATCTATCAAATTGATATGATTTGCAGAACTTTAAGTATGCATTCTGTGTTTCATCAGTTTACCAACTATTCAACTTTCTCTCCTTTGACTTTAGTGAATATTTTATTATACGTTTGCAGGTCTTACCAATGTAACTGGATTGATAGCCCCTGGATATTTTGCAATTAAGGGGCTCCACAGTACCCGTACCCCTAACTTTGACAATATGGACGATCAGGGTGTTTGTCCTAAGGGCCATTATTGTGAGGAAGGTACATCACAGCCTGTGCCCTGCCCTGTTGGTACTTATCTGTAAGTTTGTGTGTTTTTATTTATTTTACTTACAATGTTCATACTCACAGTGTGTGAGTATAAGTTGAGGTGTGAGCAATAATTTTTCATAAGTTTAAGTGATTAGGTGAACGGTTGCTCTGTCAAACACTAAATTAGTTGGCAGAAAGGAAACTTCCCTTTTATAAATTGGGAAAATAATTTAATTGAAGTTATTTTCTTTGATAGGTCAGTGCATTGAAATATTAGCTAGTAACTATTGTATTCACTCACTTATTAACTCACTCACTCACTAACTCACTCGGTCACTCACTCACTCACTCAGTCACTCCACCCACCCACTCACTCACTCACTCACTCACTCACTCACTCACTCACTCACTCACTCACTCACACTCACTCACTCACTCACTCACTCACTCACTCACTCGCTAACCAACTAACCCACTTGAGCTGTATTATTATAGAATCTACACTCAAGGCACATCACTGTCATCTTGTACACCGTGTGACCCTGGCTATTACTGCCCCACCACCAGCATGACGTTTGTCAGCACCCTAGAATGTGACGCCGGGTTCTACTGCTCCGGTGGATCCCACGAGGCAGCTCCAGTCAACCAGACGTACGGCTCAGAATGCCCCCAGGGTAGGTTGTGTTTTGCTGCATTTCAACTATTTTGGTAGATTGGGATTATCTCATCAGTGTTCACATTTTGGTTATGGAAAATAGTTGAAAGTCTTTGGATTGCAAAGATACATACTTGTGTGTCAATAACTTAATTGCTTAATTAGCTCTTCCTTGTTTGATTATTACAAAATATTTATGGATGCAGTGAAGCATACTGTTGCTATATCATTTCTTTGAATTAATTAACTGCATGTCCATGACTGCATAATGCGAATGAATGCCCGTACGGATTATGGATTATTTGTGGTTTGTGGTTTGCATTAACTTATAGTTGCGGTTTCATCGATGTAACTGTTTCCATTAGCCGAATGAAAAAATCCATTAGCATAATGGATAATGGAAACGGTAATTATGCAGTTTGTGGTTTGCATGTACTTATGGTTGCGGTTTCATTCAGTGTAACTATTTCCAAGTTTGGTTAATTAACAATCCATAATGGGGATCAGAAATGAAGTGATATGGAATGCTACATGTGTTTACATGTTTAGCTTTTTATTCTCGCACGATCTATGAATTTAGGTCATACTTGCTTACTATCTAGGTCACTACTGCCCCCAGGGCTCTTCTGCTCCCAATCCTTGTGATGCTGCAACGTTTGCCAATGAGACAAGATTCTCTGTTTGTACTGACTGTCCTTCTGGATTCTTCTGCTCCCACACAACTGTAGTCCCAGAGTCCTGTCCTGCAGGTAGATTGTTTATATTATTTTAGCATCCCATTAACTGGGTCTTTAGTTAGCAGGTTGGTCAAAGTATTCTGTTCTGTGCTTTGAGGTTACATAATTTATTACTTTTAATTACTTTTATGATGAATGGTTGGTGTATATATAAATGTTGGCTATGCATCCATTGCTACTAGTATTGTTGAGTGTGCCATTTTTGGCAAAAGCCAAATGCTGACAATAGCTTTGTCACACACGTGGAACTGTGCTTTATTGCAGTTAATATGTGAATCACATGCCAGTGACATGTGTGACAAGCAAAGCAGGTGCTCTATACATTTTTAGTCTGAGTCACATACCATTGACACACAAAGCAGTGTTTTAATGCATTGCAAGTATGAGTCGCATACCGGTGACATGTGGCTCAGGTGCTTTAGTACTAGTGACACGTGTCTACTGACTAACACACTCATGTACTTGCAGGCTACTACTGTCCCACTCTGTCCAGTACAGGCACAGCTAGACCTTGCCCTGCTGGCACTTACAATAACCTGACTGAGAGGAGTGACTTATCCAGCTGCTTAGACTGTCCTCCTGGGTGAGTCCCGCCTTTCTCTATGTGTGTGTATCTTATTGTAGTGGATATTAAAGAACTGAGGCTATGGCTATAAGTGTACGGTGATGGATTAGTTCACAGTTGTCTGCCATCTGATAACTTGAACTGCTCTTCCTGTTGTTGTCATGTTTACCTTAGCAACACAGATATCCTGTTCAGCATATATTGCTGAGTATATTATATATAATGTTGTTTGGACTGTCTTGTACTTTTAGCAACAAACTTTCATTTATTTATACCGTGAAATTAGGTTGTTAAGGTAAACAATTCTACCTTAGCAACAAAATCATCTTGTCCAGCATCCTGCTGAGTATACTGCATATATATTGTTTGAGATGTCATCCATGTTTGACAATCAACTTCTATCATTGGCTTATCAGAGCATTTGGCTTGTTGATTAGACCTTGACATTAGGTTGCTAAGGTAAATTAATCTGCTTTAGCAACCAGGACATCCTGTCCAGCATGTTGTCTAGTGTGTACTTAACACTGTATGCAATGTTCTTATAGAATGTACTGTGAGGGAGCTGGTAACGAGTTGCCTACGGGCTACTGTGAGGAAGGATGGTACTGTGTCGGGGCGTCTGATTCACCCACCCCGCCCGACGGCTCAGGAGTTGGAGGAATCTGTCAGCCTGGCTATTACTGCCCTATAGGCAGCGTTCAGATGGTGAGAGATATGTTACCTGATAGTATCACACCTGTTACCTGGTAGTATCACACGTATTACCTGGTAGTATCACACCTGTTACCTGGTAGTATCACACCTGTTACCTGATAGTATCACACCTGTTACCTGGTAGTATCACACCTGTTACCTGGTAGTATCACACCTGTTACCTGATATGTTACCTGACAGTATCACACCTGTTACCTGGTAGTATCACACCTGTTACCTAGTAGTATCGCACATGTTACCTGATAGTATCACACGTGTTACCTGGTAGTATCACATCTGTTACCTGATAGTATCACACGTGTTACCTGGTAGTATCACATCTGTTACCTGGCAGTATCACATCTGTTACCTGGTAGTATCACATCTGTTACCTGATAGCATTGTGTCTGTCAACAGGTGGAATGCCCTGCTGGCCAGTTCTGCGCCTCCTCTGGTCTCTCTCAACCCAACGGCACGTGTGACGCCGGGTACTACTGCGTCCTCGCCTCCTCCTCTCCTACACCTGGAGACGGCAGCACAGGTAACGGCTGACTTTAATACTGTAACTCTTTGGCACCTAGTCAATGTATCCTAGTATATATAGTAGTCCACGTATTCTATGGTATATAATATACAGTGTATAGTACATGTATAGTGTATAGTATATAGTCTATAATATGTGGTGTATAATACACAGTGCGTAGTATTGTATAGTATACAGTCTATAGTACACAGTGCAGGAAGCAGCAGTGGTCTAGTTGTTACAGTAAATACGAGGTCATGGGTTTGAACCCTACTGGTGATGTTAGGAAAAGCATCCAGTTCAAACAGTGCATAGTAAGCTACATAGTACATAGTATGAGTCTATGGTGTATAGTGTGTAGTATATATTAATATATAGTCTATAATATATACAGTAGTATGTAGTATATAGTATATAATATAATATATAGTGTGTGTTATATAATAGAAGGGAGCAGCCATAGTCTAATGGTTAAAATATACTATATATTATATAATATATAATATATAGTATATTATATATAGTGCACGATATATCAAATATATTATATAATATATGTTATATATTATATAACATATAATATATATTATATAATATATATTATATAATATATATTATATGTTATATAATATATATTATATATTATATATTATATGTTATATAATATATAATATATAGTACACAATATATACAGTAGATAAGATGTAGTAGCTGAGAATTAGCGTTCATCTGTCGCAGATGTTTATACTTTTTGAACTCAAGTTTACAGAATAGTCTTCTGCAGCCCCAAACAGCTACTGAGTGTAAACACTACCATAGACTGACATGCAGTTTTATTCTAGAATGTTCTATAGTGCTTGTCAATTGGAGAAAATAATGTTTTAAATCATTTTCTGTAGCAACCTGCAGAAATAGTTTATACTTATCTGTCTTCTGCAGGTGACATCTGCCTGCCGGGCCAGTACTGTGTAGCTGGAAGTAGCAGCGGGGAGAACTGTCCCCCTGGAACATATGCTAACTTTACTGGAGCTGAAGCTATTACTGACTGTATAGACTGTGTTCCCGGCTATTACTGTGAAGGGTGGGGAACGTTTAACTATGCCCCTTACAGTATCCTAGTTAAATATCAGGAACAGCTAACATTATGAATATTTCTTTTTGAGTAGCCTTTGTAGCCTGTGACTTAATTTGTTACTTTCGGTGCAAATCTGAGGCTAATGTTGAAAAGTTTTAGTAAAAGTGAAACATTGCTAGCTTTGAATAAAAACATGAAGTTGCTGTCTTATGAAATTATGAAACAGAACACCAAGTGTGTTTTTTGATTTTGTTATATTGTTTGTCGGTAGTCATGGTAACGCTTGGCCTGACGGCGAGTGTCAAGGCGGATATTACTGTCCAGGAGGGGACAACACCTCAACTCCTGCTGATACCATTTGTCCTCAAGGTAATTCCTGTCACATGTGATACTTGTATTTAATTCTCTACAGTCATTACTATGCCTCATGAGAAGTAATATTAGAAAATTCTAATGAGATGTAAGAAATTTTCCTTAGTTTTGTGTATATAATTGAAAAACCACTTATATGATTATAGATGAAAATGAGACCACTTTTGTTTCTTATTGAATGTATTTTTATATTTGTTAATATTTGTTAAAACAACTGTTGCTAGGCAACTGGTATTGCTGTGGAAATGAGACTACTTTTATTACTGAATATATTTTTGTATTTGGTGAAAAACAACTGTTGTTAGGCAAGTGGTATTGGTTGTGGCTCAGCTGTAATATTTTGTGTATATAAAGTTTTTGCAGATAACCAAAATATTGGCATTTTCTGCAGGTCACTACTGTGCGCCAGGAAGTCACGAGGCGGTCAGATGTCTCTCCGGCTACTATCAGGACGAAACTGGGAAGGCGTCTTGCAAGATTTGCGTGGAAGGATTCTACTGCGACAACACGGTGGCCCCGGTTGTTCTTTACAACAGCAGCTATTGCCCTGTCGGCCATTTCTGTCCCAACGGTGAGTCATGCATCTGCTTTTTTGAAAGAAAAAATTGTTCATTTAAAAAAAATTCTGACTGTCTAGTATTTGTCTAGAAAAAAATTGGTTATGCCATTTTTATTTGTGATGAGTTTAACATTTTCTTGCCAGAAACAGAATTTTAACCACTTCATGCATCAAATGTGAAAAATGATGGTGATTTGGACACTAATTTGAAGTTACCTGCTCCTGGTTTTGAGAATATAGCTCCTGCTTTTGATGCATCGTTTCAATATTATAGTTTCACCCTTTATTACAAAACTTTACAGTTGGTTGCTAATTCAGAGAATTAGAGATATTTTAAAATAAGTTAGTATATTATTTTTGTTAAATAGAGCTGATTTTCAACTTGTTTTTTGTAAAGAAGAAATTTTTCATTAATTATAGAAATTAATTTTTCGTTTAGTATTCATCTGCTATTGTACTTTGTTTAGAAAGAATAATTTGATGATGATTTGTTTTATTTGCAGTGAATTTAGCATTTTTCATGTTCTATTTGTGTCATTTTTGATTTATGCATAAAACATGAAAAGTTATGGCGATTTGGACGCTAATTTGAAGTTACCTCCTCCTGGTTTTGAGAACATAACTCCTGATTTTAGCTCATAAATTCAATATTATTTCACTTTTAATTGCAAAACTTTGCAATTATTTGCAAATTTTTGTAACTTATGCATTTTTGAAACAAGCAAAAATTTATTCATGTTCATCAGAGCATATTATTTCAACAGGTTTTCAGAGTGAAGAATTAATTTTTTTTATTATATTGAAAATTTTGCTCTTGAAATCTATACCATGTTTATATGTCTAATGCAGGGACGTCAACAGCCTATGAGAACCCCTGCCCTGCTGGTACATACATGAATGAGACTGGAGCTAAGGCTACTGAAGACTGTGTTCCTTGTCCAGGCGGATATTACTGTGATGAGGAGGGGCAGACCACCTACTGGAAACTCTGTACTGCCGGGTTAGTTGGTCTTCGGTCTATAAAATACAGCGACTGATATTTTTGAATTTCCTTACAATTTTGTAAACAGAGTTTAGTGTTTTAGTTTTAAGGTTTTTTTAAATTTAATTTTTTTTGGAAATAAAATGGTTTTTTTGCTGCAACTAAAGAATAGCTTGGTGAAACTGTAAATACATAATTTTTATTAATTTATTTTAATTATATAATTTAATATTACATTTATTTTCTTGATATTCAACATTAAAATATTAAATTATAGCTTCATTTTCTATCATCTAACAAACCGCTGTGCAACTGAAACTGCCATTAACATTGATTTCTGGTTAAATAGATTTTACTGCAAGTCGGGGGCGGCGTCGTCCACCCCTACTCAGAGTGCTGAAGAAGCAGACGTGTGTCCCCCAGGCCACTATTGTCCTGAAGGCACGTCTCAGCCTGAGAAATGCCCCCTGGGGACATATAGCAGTGCTACGCTCCTGACGTCTGCTGCAGAGTGTCTCAACTGTAGCGCAGGTAAATCATGTGATGTCACTCGCAGGTAACTCCTATTAGTCTGTAATAACTACAAGCTATATTAACACTATTGTTCAATTGAAATCTGCAGAAATTGTCGTTTTTTCTGCAGTTGCAGCCTTATTATTCTGCAAGTGAAATATATTATGGCTTTTCGTATTCAAGTTTAGGTATTATGCTTTTGGTGTAGAAGTGTTATCAGCAGCTCATTCTCTGTTTCTGCTGCAGGTATGCATTGTAGTGAACTAAACCTTACGGCACCGGTTGGTCCATGTGATCAGGGATACTACTGCCCCCACTCTGCTGACACCGCCACTTACCTGGTGTGCACTGCAGGCAACTACTGCGAGGAGGGCAGTGATCAGCCCACCCCATGCCCTCAAGGTGAGCTATGTGTGGAACTGAGGCTTCTATTTGAAATTAGTTCTTTTAGTAATCAATAGCTGAGTTCTCCAATTATTTAAATGTTTCCTTCTTTTTAATTATTTACCCTGAAAAAAATTATGAAATAAGTTGTTTTGCTAATATTAAGTTTTTTCATCATCTAACAATGATCTCTTTCCTTATATATTTGATTTCAGGCACATTTTCGAATGCTCCTGGTTTAGAGGCTGAGTCCAACTGCACTGCCTGTACTGCTGGCATGTACTGTGACACTGTCGGTCTGACAGCCCCAGCAGGTGCTTGTGGCACTGGCTACTATTGTCCTACTGGCACTGTGGACCAGCAACCACCTGCCACTGAATGTCCTGTTGGCCACTATTGTCCTGGTGGCACTGCTCTACCAGTGCCCTGTCAAAATGGCACTTATGTATGTGTTCTAATGATTTTGATAATAGTGACTCACTTTAAATAGTTTAATGATTATTTAAAACTTTTATCGTTAGTCAACACTACATTTAAATTAAATTAAAAGTATTCAATTGTCACATTCTTGTATAAAGTGCTATGTTAATAATCAACAATTATATTAGCAGCTAAAATGCATTAAATTGTGAATTTTAATCTATTTCCATTTTAGTTATTATTTTAGTTGATTATTTTAATAATAACTGTTGTTGGTTAGTAGGTAGAGCAAATTTTGTAAGTGTAAAATGATATCTTTTTTTATTTATTTAGATTGAATTTCAATCGTAAATTTATTGCCAAACAGCAAATTGAATTGCATATTTATGATGATTTGTGCATAACTTAGAGTTGCCTCCCCGATTTTGTTGGTGTAAGTAGTGAATGCAACTCCCAAATATCTATGAAATTAATGTCTTATTAATTGAAAAAAAATGTGTGTAAGCTATTTCCAAGTCGTAACTGGTTGAAAATAACATTTGCAACACTTTCATCTGGAAATAATCTTGTGTTTCATTTTTAACTGACTAAACTGCAAAAATGGCAGTTGATGCTAAAAAGTAAAACAAACTTTGAATGAAATTATATTTTTACCAATATTCTATTTAGTATTATTTTAGTCACAATTGTTGGCATATTTAAAGTACTCTTTAAATGCAGTTTATTTAAAATTGCTGCTCGTTAAAAGCTAGAACGCAGTTGATTTACTCACAATTTTAAAAATTGTTGCGATTGTTGAATTGTGTGTTGCAGGTAAACTACACTCAAGCTTCTGAGTGCCTCTATTGCCCTGCTGGATTCTATTGTGAAGCTGGTGGAATACTATTAGAATGTCCGATGGTGAGGACTGATAACTCCTTATTTATAATAAAATTCTTTACTATGGTATTTTTCATCAAGGACATAGTGAATTTCAGTTGATACTAAATTTTTATGTATTTACTCGATGCATATTTAAAATATGTTTACTTGAAAATAAGTACTTTGAAATATGTAAGTACTTAAAATATAAGCACTCACAATATGTTATGCACTATTGTACTCTCACAGGGCTATTACTGTCCGGAGGGAACGAGTTTTGACCTCCCTGCCTGCCCCAGAGGAACTTACCAGAACCAACTTATGGCCACTCAACTGAGCGACTGCAAGTCATGTGACGCAGGCAAATACTGCGATGATGAGAATTTACCTGCGCCTACAGGTTTGTCTCTACTCAGACTATAGCTTGGGAGAAGTTTCTTTCTGTGGTTCCAAGAATTTTATTTAATAGCTAGTATTAATGTTATAGTTTTAAATTAATAAGTATTTATTTATAAATATTATAATATAATTAGTAGTAATAAATATATTGTTAATTATAGCGGATTACCATAAATTGATAAATGATTATATAATTATTTATTGATAATAGTTGATATGACTTTTATGCCTTTAAATATTAGGTTTTTTAATTTAATTTTCAATTTAACTGTTTGATTTATCAGGAGACTGCGCAGCTGGCCACTGGTGTGTGAGCGGGGTGGACAGGCCTCACCCCAACTCCAACAACTTTACCTCTGATAACACCTCATGCTACAACTGGGCGGAGCTAGGCTATGGAGGTGTGTACTAGTTACTTGTCAATCATGACTCATGCTACACGTCTGCTACTCAAGTCATATGATTCCCTTGAAAGCTGATTGGAAAAGCATTGCTAGTTTGATCTGTTTTATATAGGATAGAAATGTTTTCTCAAGTTTACTTGTAAACTATATAGTCTGAGATTTCTAAGTAGCCGTGGTCTAGGGCTAAGTGAACTTGGGAGTCGTGGGTTTGAACTTGGTGATGTTAGGAAGAGCATCCAGTCATAATTGCTACTGTGGCTCATTAAAAAAATTCCTTATTCCGCTTTAACAAAAGCCCTTTCTATCAAGGGTTTCTCACAGGGATGATGACTATAAACTTAACGAGACCATACAATATCATTATGTAGAACAAGCATTGTCAGAATATACAATGAGTATTGCAACACCACATTTGAGTTACTGTTGTATGAGAACATGTAATAGCAGGCAGTAATATTCATTCTGTACCCTCATTGATGGTTCATCCAGGTGTCTGCCCACCCGGGTACAGATGCCCTACAGGTACCACCTGGCCCATAGCTTGTCTTGCCGGAACATATGCTGAATTGGAAGGAAGTGACACGTGCGTTTCCTGTCCACAAGGTAAAGAATGATCATCTGATGTATTTCGTGATTATTGTGAAATATTTTTCTTCCAGTTTGTATCGGGATTTAAATTTGTTGTACTTCAGTTTAGTTAGGCTACTTAAGGAAATTATTAAATTCTAGTTTATTCAGGAGTTATCTTCTCATTTATCTACAGGCTATTTCTGTCCACTGGCTACATCCAACTACACAGATAACCCTTGTCCCAGTGGCTACTATTGTCCAACTAGTACGGAGGGTGCGTATGACAACCCGTGTTCACAAGGAACATACAACAATGTCACTCGGGCTACAGACGATTCCTACTGCTTGCAATGTCCCAGCGGCATGTTTTGCGATAATCAGGTGAGAAATATGTGAATTAGCGAGTCCAATTTTATTTAAAAGTTCTTAGCATGTCAATACATAAATGGCTCATTATTTGATTTTGATAAAGTATGAAACATATTACATTTTATTTCACACTTGAAAGAAAATGATTGTTAAACTAAAGGCATGTGATGATTGATTTACTTTTAGGGACTGGATTGGCCCACGGGTTTGTGTGAGGCAGGATATTACTGTGACGGTGGTAGCATCACTCCAACTCCTTCAGGTGTTGGCGGTGACAAGTGTCTCTCAGGCTATTACTGTCCGGAAGGTTCTGGAAGACTTATAGACTGTGTTCCCGGGGAGTACTGCGCGGGTGACTTCCTCAACGCCACCAGCGGCTTGTGTGACCCAGGGTACTACTGCATTCTGGGTGCCAGTGAACCCAACCCTACTGACGGAACTACTGGTAGGAGCTTAGACTAGTTGTGTTTAAATATTAGAAATTACTAGAAGCAGCACCGAGTTGGCGGTTTAGGGGGTTAAGAGTTGCAACAACAATAGTTATACAAACATTCAATGACTCCCAACTCTGTGCTGCTTTTAGTGATTTCTAGAAACATCACACTAATTGTGCTCAAATATCAAACAACTTTGCTAACAGCTTGAATAAAAGTTCTGGCCCAGTTTACTAGCAAAGAATGCACATGAAAATAATTGAAAGTTTTTAAATCTCTATCTTGAGCTGTAAATGCTGACTTTTGAACTTATCTTGGAACATTTTATTTAAATTAAATTGCCAAGTTGGTGATTCTTGGATCTGGTAAATATAGTTTTGGTATGTTGTGGTATTGAGCATTCTCTGCTGTATTTATGTCAGGTGACATTTGTCCAATGGGATCTTACTGCCCGGCCGGTAGCTCCGCCCCTCAACTCTGCCCCAGTGGCACTTTCCTCAACTCAACTGGCAACTCTAACATTTCACACTGCATAGACTGTGTTCCTGGATACTACTGCTCGGGCACCGGAAACACCGCCCCTACTGGTGAGTAGCTTCAGCATAGGTCACAAGGCATGAACTGTGAAATTGCGTAGGAGTTATTTTCTCTCTTTATATATCAAACTTGTATATAAGCTGCTCGTCTTTAGGAGGAGGAAACAATAAACAGGTCTTTTGGGAGGGAGAGAAGGAAGAAAGTTGTTTACAATTAATTAGAGTGATTGGTTCATTTGTCATATTGATTATATAACATTTAGAATAGTTAGTCTTTCATCATTATACTCACTTGTAAACAAACCACCATTTTAGATATTTAGTTTCTTCCTCTTGTTGATTATGTAATATTTGGAGTACTTCACGCTGCCAACTGTATGAACTCCTCGTTTCAGGAGAGTGTGATGTCGGATATTACTGTCCGTCTGCACAAGATACGGCGACCCCGGCAGCTTACATCTGTCCCCAAGGTCATTTCTGTCTTAAAGGCTCCTCCATGTGAGTAGTTTCACTTCAGTGCAAACAGTAGTTTCACTTTAAATGTAGATTTACTTTAAACAGTTCATATTCTCACTTTGATTATTAACACTTTCCTTTTGTTTTTTCTTTTTATAATTTTGTTTATTTACATTTTACAACATTTAATGTTTCCAATGTTTATCTAGTTTTTGATCTTTTAAATATCTCAAGAAAAGAGGCTTTGCCTCTACTAGCTTCGCTATTATCACATTAGTGTGCTTCATCATTACATTTTTTGACTCTCTCAATAAACTTATTGATCAAATAAAATTCAACAAAACAAACATTATTAGCGTAAATGAAAGTGTCCAATGTGTAGTCTGAGTATATGTTGCAGGTACGAGAGATGCCTCAGTGGCACCTACCAAAACGAGGTTGGCCAGTTTACATGCAAAGGCTGTCCCCAGGGCTATTTCTGTGACAGTACTATAGACCCAGTAGTCCTGTACAACAGCTCTGCTTGTCCAACAGGTAAATATTGTGATAAGCTGAAAGGTGTCAGGTTATACTGACGGTTGTAGCATATCAGACTAATATTAGTAATGTTTTTATTATATATGATTTATTTGTTAGTAATGTATGAATATTATTCTGAATATATATCTCTTAGGGATGTAATTTCATTAAAAACAAATGAGAAATTTTTTAATTACTACCTAATTTATATAAATAAATATATTAAACCTATAGTTCAAAGACTACTGTATCCATCTTTAAAGCTTGAACGAAGTAGTGGCATCTGAATTCACTTTATTTATATACATGAATTAGTAATTTAAAATGTTTATGGTTGTGTTAGTATAGAATGTAGGAAGTGCATCGGTAAAATAATGTTCATTTATAATGTTTTTGCGTAATTCACCAATTTTAAACTCAGTAACTAGTGTGAAGCTGTCGTCACCTTATTACCTTCGTGTAAAAAGAGCAACATGTCCACCGCTTTTATGCTAGTAATTCACATTAACTTTCCTCTCTTCATGCTATGACCATGTAGTAAGATTTAGTTGATTCTAATACAGAAATAGCAAATCATTTTCTGCTGCGAATCACAAAGTTTATCTCACTAAATACTGGCTGCAGGTTTCTACTGTCCGGAGAACACGACGTATAGCACTGAGTTTCCCTGTCTAGCAGGTACTTTCTCTAATGTCACTCACAGAGCTGACATCTCCCAGTGTCAGCCCTGTGCAGGTGGTTTCTACTGTGAGACAGATGGCCTTTCAGAGCCTACAGGACTCTGTGATGCAGGTAATTGTTGTTCACTAGCCATGAGTAGCGCAGGTAAAAGTTGAGTGTATTTATATTGTATAATACTGCTTTAGTGTAAGCTATAAACAAATAATTATGATTATAAAATGAAAGTAGGTTGAATTCTTATTGTTTGCTCGCTGTACTTTGTTTCTTTCTTTGTCTGAAATATGAATCATTCAATTTTTTGTAAAAGTCTTTCAGTTTCACTTTATCCTATAGTTTTTTGTTCCTCTCAAAAGAACTGAAATACAATAGTGTCATTGTTCCATCAATGATATTAATGGATTGCTGTTGTGTAAATATATGAGCAGTATGATGTTCACTGTGTTCAGTCCGTCAATACACGTTTGTTTGTTTGTTTGTTTGGTTTATTTCATCAAAGGTATTTAATAACACAAGGACATTAGAAAATGCCAAGGAGGCGATGATGAGGCCCATTGCGCTATAGCCTAGCTAGTCATGCGCGGGCCAACACGAGCTGACAGCGACTCTATCCAGAAAAATACAAAAAAAATACAACTATTCTAACAGATAAAGCCTCAACTTCCTCCCAAATTCATTAGGGTTGCTAATTGACCGTAAAGGGATTGGCAGTTCATTCCATAGTGCCACCTCCTGATAACAGTTTCTTCTGTGACCTGCTGCTGTTTGAGAGTGAGGAAGGGGGAGATTTATGAATGATTGACGTGTATTGATAGAGTGAGTGGGAAAAAAATTGTCAGAGTAGAAAAAAGAATGAGCTTTCTTTAACACTTTAAAACGGTAAATCGTCATGGAATACTGTAGGTTTCTCTCTGTCTCTCCACAGGTTACTTCTGTACAAGTGGCTCAGATAACCGAGTTCCCTCTGGTCACTCCAACTATGATGTGTGTCCGGCTGGCTTCTACTGCGGGGCGGGTACTGCTTTACCCGACCCGTGCCCACCTGCTACGTACAGCTCCAACACTGGTGAGTCTTGTTTTTACCCTATTTAAACGTTTCTGTGTATTGTAATCTATTATTAGGGTTTTATAGAGTGAGTGTTTATACCTTCACGATTTTTAGTCAAAAATTCAATTGGGCCAAACTCAAATTTCTTGCATTGCATTGTAAAAGCCACTCCCTGAAAATCTTTGTACTGTAATTACTCATGCAATTGGTCAATTTCAGAATAATAATCAAAGGGAATAATAACTCCTAATAGATATTAGTATTCAATTGTGACTTACTATGAAGGAATACTCGAAGAATGAGCTTTTTAATTGTTTAATGTGTTTTTAATTGGTTATTTTGAGTTGCCAAAGAGTTTTTTCAGCTTTTTTATTGGCTGCATTTGGTAATGTCACAATGCGGGCAATATTCTCTATACATATAATTTGTTTACTGTAGGCCTGCAGTCTGTAGAGGAATGTGTCAACTGCACAGGAGGAAGTTACTGTCCTGATTACAACATGACGTCACCAGGTCCTTCCTGTTCCCCGGGTTAGTCATTTCCTGTTTGTTGTTGAGCCTGAAGCCATACAGAAATAAATACTCTTCACACTTTGGAACTTTATTGTTTCCATGTTTAATCATAGAAAGTGCATAAATGGCCTCCATTCTTCTAATTTTACCCCAAGTTTTTGAAACTCGTAACATTTTGCTTTTATTAATAAATCTTTGCTACCGAACAGTTATTTTTATAAACAGTTTCAGAAACTTGACTAACCAAAATTAAACTTGTATATTTAAATATATAAACAGGTTACTCATCTTCTGGAGTATTCTACGACCGTTTTTTATTCTAAATAGAGATCACCTGAGTTTTACTATTCGTTTATTTGTTGCTAGGCTACTACTGCCCATCAGGGTCCTCAACAGGCACACAGGAGCTATGTACCCCTGGGTCTTACTGTTCAGGCGGGGACGACTACCCAGTACCTTGTCCCGCTGGCACCTTTTCCAACACACCCGGGCTACACAATGTCTCTCAGTGTACCAACTGCACCGCTGGCTTCTACTGTCCCACCACAGGTACACAAGATTCTATTCTAAATCTTACCTGCTAACTTCCTTGACTTGGAATGATTTTATTTAATATTTGTGACTCTATATTGGTCATTTTATTTAATTTAGTAAACACTATAGGCCTATATATCTAGTGTGCAGCTATATTTTCACAGTTTAGCCGCTAATGTATATGGTAGTTTCTTGCATTAAACTGATGAAATATTAGCGAATACAGCTGAATAAACAAGTTTTTTTTCTAAATTTGCTTGATTTTCTATGTTTTATCTTCATCTTTTAGTAAATTTAGGTATGAAGGTGTGATGAGCAAGGTATCACACCTCCACACCCGAATTACTAAAAAACTTGTTGTCTTTTTAAGGCATGACATCTGCAGTTGATGAGTGCTGGGGTGGTTATTACTGCCCGGAAGGTCAAAGTTCACCAAACCCCTCCGAGTTCATCTGTCCCAGAGGCATGCACTGTCCTAATGGAAGTGCCATCTACCAGGTAAGAGTTTTGAAATGTAGGACCTCGTGTGATTGGCTGCTGATGATGTAAACCTCAAGCTGATTGGCTATCAGTCTAATTCTTATCTATACAAGGTCATTTTACTTAATTTAGTACACACTGGAAATCTCCAGTTTTTTTAGCTATTTTCTACAATTTAACTGCTAATGAACATGGGTTTTTGCCCAAAACTAGTGAAATATCAATAAATACACCTAAATAATCAAGGTTATTCTTAATTTTGCTTGATTTCCCATGTTTTTTCCTATTTATTCAGATAATTTTTATTGCGGACCGTTACAGGTTTTTTTCCTTTTTTTTCTGCAGGAATGTCCACACGGGTATTACACTAGCGTAGGCGGAGAGGCTGAGTGCACGATATGCCCAGCCGGTGCGTACTGCGTACCCGTTACTCCGGCAACAGCAGACGACACGAACTTGCCTTGTCCTCAAGGTCACTACTGTCTGCAAGGTACGTCTGCTGGAACCAAGTCTCATTCTGATTGGCTAATGTCAGCTTTTCAAACTACTCACTTACTAGTTGAGATCGTAGTTTTTTTTCCAGTTTGTCTAGTTTTGCGTCATTATATAAAGGTTGCCAGTTCGCTATTTGAACCAATAAGTTGAAGAGTGTGACTGATTAGATTTCAGAGTGCATTTTCAGCTGTCCGCAAACTTTGAGTAGTAAAATTCTCTTGGATGGATGTAATGTGTTGAAGCAATTCTACTTTTTTTCTGCCCAGTCTTATATGAACATTATATTTGTGTTTGTACACTAAAGAAAACTTAACCTTTATTATACACACACTAGCACACACACAAAAGAAGACAAAATTGTATAATAGAGTATTGTTTTGTGAACTCTAGCTTTGCATAATGCAATCAAAGGAAATTATAGACCCTGAAATGCAGGATTCCTGATACACATAGTCTTGCCATTGCCAAAACGTTTAAGGAATAACCTACTAGTTGTTTTTTCTGCTTTGAAATGTGTTTTTGTTTAAATTATCCAACTGGTTAGAGTAGCAGACAAAATCTCCAAATAGATGCTGAAAGCATTGGATAGCTGTAGATTGTAAACTCTGTCTGTGTTTAGGGACGGGTCTGGACTACACCAAGTGTCCCCTAGGAACTTACTCTAACATGACATCACTAAAAACAGCCTTTGAGTGTCTACCTTGCCCGGCAGGACAGTTCTGTGGTAGTCCTGGTATTACAGTGCCATCTGGTAACTGTTCAGCAGGTGAGAGTTGGTAGAACTAGTACTTCATAGCACACAAGTGACAGCTGCTAGAGCTAGCGTTATCTCGCCACTTGGTCGGTTTGGCCTAGTTCAGGCAACTTAGCACTTTCTTTTGATTGCTGAAATTTATGAATTTGTACAATTCAAATATTAAGCCAATTAAATTGTATTCTGTTACAACTCACATGATAGAAGTGGTGTTATTTGGCCACTTGTATTGTTGTTTTTTCTCTAATCAGTCATTGGTAGATTCAGTCATAGCAAAGTTTCTGCCTGTTTCAGGATACTACTGTACGTCGGGGGTAGACAGACCCAACCCTTCCTTCACAAACGAGACTGTGAACTGCACATGCCCAGAGCAGAGCTACTTTACCGGGGCAGGTGGGATATGCCCCAATGGTGAGTATTGGTTCTCAGTCTATGTAATAGGCTAGACTCACTGATTTTGGACAGAATCAGTCTCCGAGTGTTTTATGACTCATGTATTTCATTGAATTGCCCAGGTTCCTACTGTCCAGAGGGCTCTGAGCTGCCCGCCCCATGTGAACCAGGTACTTATTCTGATGAACTCGGGCTATCCGTCTGCAAGACTTGTATGGAAGGTCATTACTGCCTGCTGGAGGCAGACAACTTTGTATCCACTCCTTGCCCCCTCGGTCATTACTGTCCTAACGGGACACAGGCAGCTACGCAATACCCGTGCCCACCCGGCACTTTTAACAACAGAACTCATGCTACATCTATGGTTAGTGGGCTTATCAATTGTTCAACTGGTTGGCTCGTCACTGAATACAATATTTTGCTGTTAAATAAATTTCTGAAGATAGATTTATACGGTTTCAAAACTAAAGTTGTTGAATAAATATAATAGTATTCTTACTTGTTCAATAAAAAAAACTCATTTGAAATATTGATAATACATACCATGTGGTCTTGCAGTACTATATATATAGTGTGGTATTGTATAGTCTGAGTGCGTGGCTTGTACTGGAGGAAGCTACTGTGAGGGCTACGCTAACCCCCTACCTACAGGACTGTGTATGGTCGGCTGGTACTGTACGTCTGCTGCAGAGAGGTCTAACGACACCAACAATGGCGGCGAGTGTCAGCCAGGATACTACTGCCCGGAGGGATCAATGTGTGAGTAGACATCACTTATACTTCCTCTCAAAATGTTGTCTTGTGATTTTAATAGTTTATTTAGAGCGAATGCCTTGTTACTTTGTTCTTTTATTTTCTGAGATTAACTGAATATAAATTATTAATATAGAAGGAAAACTAGTCCTTCAGATGCTTTGTGTGGGGCTGAATGGTGCATTTCTAAACAAATAATGTTCTTCCTTCAATTACCTTTGGGTTGGTACAACTAAAAATTTTCATTTTGTTGCCAGCGAAATTAGCGTATAAAAGCTTTAGACGTTTTTATTTGAGTAATTCACAGGTGGAGGAGCTCATGCAGTTTTAGCTTATTCTTCCTTCATTTAAACAAATTTTGTAGCCCCAATTGCATGTCCAGGAGGAGAATATTGTCAGTTTGCTGGGCTAGACGTACCTACAGGTTTATGTTCCCCGGGCTATTACTGCGTCTCCCACTCTACCACCGGGACACCAGATGGCTCTGATCTAACAGGTAATTCTCTATTTCCTTCTAATGCAGGACAACTCTTAGACTGAGGTCAAGAGTTCATAGTCGCAAGTCCGGCATAGTGAAACAATATTGGTGGGTAATATACTTCTTACAGTGTGTAGATATTAAACCTGGGAGTTGTCACACCATAGTTATCTGCTATCTTTGTGCAGCCACTAGGAGGCGCTATCATGAGATGTCCTTGTCAGTCTGTGTTTTCTAATTTTCTGATGTATTATATGAATCAGATGTTTAAACACTGAGTGTCTGGTTTACTTCCTAACTGATGATTACATGCTTTACATTGATTGGCTGGGGGACTTTTTTCCAGTACAACATAATCTTCCACTAGTCGAGTCAAGAATTTACTAGTAATGCTGTCTTGGCTTCTATTTAACCTGTCAACTGACATTCTTTAGTAACGATGCCTAACCCCACCTACCTTTTTGTCGTAGTTGGCGGGTAAATCTCCAAGTACCGCTGCCTAAACTCTTCTACATTCTGCAGGTGGCCGATGTCCAGAGGGTTTCTACTGCCCCGAAGGGTCTGACTGGCCGCTGCCCTGTCCTCAAGGCACGTACAGTGACCAGACTGGACTACACAACATGTCCGACTGTTTCCTGTGTGATGGCGGGGAGTATTGTGCCGCATTCAACATGACATCCACTTCTGGAAACTGCACTAGAGGTGGTGGCGTGCTTAGATAGTCCCGTAAACTGAAACCTTGATGCTATGATTGCATGTTATGGTGTAATAGTCATATTTTAAAGATCTGTGCCTTTTTCCAACTGCGTGAATAACATCAACTCAGTTGTAGTATGATTTATTAAATTGGTTTTTAGTCTTTGTATAGCTTTGTATCTATGAATAAATTTAGTGTTATGTGTTGTTGGCAGGTTTCTACTGTACTGGTGCTGAGACAGTTGACAATGCCAACAGGTGCCCCATTGGATATTATTGCCCAGAGCGTACGACAACACCAATACTGTGCCCCAGTGGAACTTACCAGGTTTCTAGTTTTATTTTCTGCTTTCTAAGTAGTTTTTACTACTCCCTGCCATGTGTTGCATTTTTTTATATTTGGCTTAGACTACCAGGTTAGAAATTTGTCAGCCAGTGTCATCAGTGGCCCCATACATTTCTAACACCTGTCATCTCGTGTCATCAGTAGCCCTATACGTTTCTAGCACCTGTCATCTAGTGTATCAGTGGCTCCACACATTTCTAGCACCTGTCATCTAGTGTCATCAGTAGCCCTATGCGTTTCTAGCACCTGTCATCTAGTGTCATCAGTGGCTCCACACATTTCTAGCACCTGTCATCTAGTGTCATCAGTGGCCCCATACATTTCTAGCACCTGTCATCTAGTGTCATCAGTAACTACACACATATCTCCCATCTGTCAATCAATGTCACTAGTGAGCTGTTATATTTATGACACTTGTCAAACAGTGTGCTTGTATTACTCATACTGTTGTTATTATCGCAGGATGAGGAAGAGAAATGGTCTTGTAAACAATGTCCTCTCGGATACTATTGTGACAATTCTCTAGGAGTCGTACAGATCAATGATACTATACTTTGTCCACCTGGCTCCTACTGTCCTGCAGGTTAGATGTCATTGACTGCATGGTTACAAGTTTGCATCGTCTTATTTTAACTGAGAAAAGATTTGTAATCTTTTAAAGATTAGTTTACTTAGTAAAAATGAATTCACCTTTTAGATGCTATTGCTTCTGTGTGAAAATTATCGAGAAAAAACCTATTGACAGTATAGGCTTGGAAAATTTAGACAAACTGAATTGACGTTCTTTTGTATATGCATTGCTTGGAATATTATATTTGAGCTCCCTGAAACAATTTAATATATTGCTTGATAGGATAATCAAAATTATGTTTATAACCAATTTTGCTTTTTTATCTTTGTATATTGTGATAAATTTAACATATATAAGGATTATTTTCATGAATAAATGTATACACAGTATAATATTATTATAATTTAACGGCTTAAATACTGCTGATGTTTTGCACAGGCACAACATACAGTACTGAGTTCTTGTGTCCAAGAGGTACTTTCAGTAACACAACAGGGTTGAGTGATGATACGCAGTGTAGCCCGTGTTCTCCTGGGTACTATTGTGGAGTGGCTGGTTCCACGTCCCCAACTGCACTGTGTGACCCTGGGTACTATTGCCAAGAGGTGAGCAATCCTGTGTTAACAGCAGTTCTGGAATTGTAAGTAGACAACTCCGAAACCATTATAGAAACTCGGGTATGGTTGTATTTATCATTGCCTCAATCAACTATTGCAGAGTTAAGACAATATATATGATATACTTGGCATTGACATGTGGTTACCTATGTGTTACTCTTTTTAACTTTTAACACCAAAGAGTTGTTTCAAAAACATGTTGGAGTGATATTTCAATTAAACCCTGTATTGGGTGTGCATAAAGACTGTTTTTATTGTTTATTTTGATTATTCAAATATTGGCTGATTTATTAACAGAAAACATTGTTCTTGTTCAAATTTTCGATATAGATGTTCAATTAGTCTCATCTTATCCTATAAAGTATAACATGTCATGTGTTTTGACTCTTTTTATTATACAGCAGTGTTTGTTTAGGATAATCAAGAACTCCCATGTCTCAATACACTTTATATGACTAATTACATAGTTTCTGTATTCCTTTCATTTCCTGTTAACAGAACGCAACCACCTCCACCCCCAACCAGGGAGCCGAAGCGGACATATGCCCCCAAGGATATTTCTGTCCAGTAGGGACTAGTGTGCCAGAGCCCTGTGTGCCAGGTACTTATGGCAATGCCCCAGGGCTATCTGATGTCAGTCAGTGTACGCCCTGCACTGCTGGGCAGTTCTGTGAACAGTATCAGTTGTCTGCCCCTGAAGGGGACTGTGCAGCAGGGTGAGTGACAGTCAGTAGTTAGTAGTCAGTAAGTGGTAGTCAGTAGTTAATAGCTGGTTACAGTCGATAGCCAGTAGTTAGTAGTTAATAGTTAGCCGCTAGTAGTTAGTGGTTAGTGATTGATAGTTAGTAGTTCGTAGTCAGTAGCTAGTAGTTAGTAGTTAGTACCAGTTACTTGGTCGTTATTAGTTCATAAGAATTAGTCAATAGTAGTTATCGTTATGTAATTAATAATTTCTAATAGTAAATAGTTAGTAGTTCCCTGTTGGTAAAGGAATTCTGTACTGGTTACTTGAAGCCAGTTGTTGGTGGCCAGAAGTCAACATTAAATTGGCTAAAAAGAATGAGTTATAATGAATATGAAAACTTTGCCCATCTGTTTTCGTATTTTGATTGTAGTGATTTCAAATCAACATGGTTTAAAAATAAAGATGGTGAAATATATCATTTCAAAACATTGTTTATTTGAACTTTTAAAATATTGTATCAACTGGATTATTTGAAGAGCTCATTGATTTATTGGCCAGCCTAACCATTCTAAATGTTACTTAAGTTATAGATATATTGTATAAGAATTGTCTTCCCTTGATGTTGGTTTTGCGTTTTAGATTCTATTGTCCAGAAGGAAGTGATTTGAGAACTAAGATAATTTGTCCAGCTGGTCACTACTGTCTATCAAGGTCCGTCATTCCCTCTCCCTGTCCCCCCTCCACCTACAACCCCTCGGAGGGACTCAACACCACTGACTGTCTGCCCTGTACCCCTGGTATGTACACACTGTATCCACCACTGACTGTCTGCCCTGTACCCCTGGTATGTACACACTGTATCCACCACTGACTGTCTACCCTGTACCCCTGGTATGTATACACTGTATCCACCACTGGTTGTCTTCCCTGTATCCCCTTACATATCTATCCACCACTTACTGTGTATTTGACACTCTTGGTATGTAGTGTCAGAAATAGACAGGTGCTCCTCAGGTGCGCTGGAGTGAAGTGAGACAAAGGTGGATGTGCTGCTATTTCAAACATTAAAGCAGCTAGATGAGTTATTAGAACTCATATTTCTTCCTCGTGATAACATTTTGGGACTAGTAACCTGTGTGTTTGTGTATTCCTGTGGAAGACCTACACAGTGCATTGAGAACATCAAAACTGCTTCATCTCCATAGTTTCAATACTGATAGAGATAAAATATAAATTACATATGACAAGGTATAGGAATAGGCGTGTGATAGTGATGGTTGATATTAACCAGTACATCATGACTTGATAGCTAAGATACAGAAAAACACAAGAGTTATCTGTTCCTGTTTTAATAAGCCACAAACTTCCCTGATAGGCAGGTAACACCATCCAGCAAATTGCTGCTTCCTAACAGAGACTAATAAGTCTCCATATTTGAAATAAACTATTTAAGACAAACACTCGAATGTATCCCTACCCTCTCTACAATAGAACTGCATGGAATTAGTAGCAGTTTTATTGAATAATTGAATTAATTAAATGCGGAATTGAATTTTAAATATTATGTTATGCAACATGAAGGTTATTCACAGACACTGAAGTAGGTTGTTCATATCCATGGAAGAGGAAGGGGTGCATTTAGTGTTTGTGGTTGTCTAGCGTAAGCTTTGTGTTTGTTGGAGCAGGCAGTTTATCATTGATTCTTTGATCTAAACATGACATTCATTGCTCTAGCAGTAGGTGATATTGTTACTTCCTTCCATACTGTATACACAGTGATGGAGTGAATAATTGGGCTGGTGGCTGCTAACACATAAATGGATTTTCCCATTATTGATCTAGGCATAGGTGAATCAGAGGCTTCAATGCAAAAATTACTAGAATACCATATCCATGCTTTGCTGGTAATAATACTCTCAGATATGCCAATATTGCTTTAAATCAATAGACAATTCACACAATACAAGATACAAACTAAGTAACATGAGAACATTGTAATATTGTGCTTTAAGTTGTACATATTCATGTCATGTTGGTGTACAATACTAGTATATGATTTGTTTCTTGTTAATATTGCATTGCTGGCATACACCTCCTTAGTAGTGCACACTGCACAGTAGTGTTGGTGTTAGCTAATTTGATTAGCCAGGTTTTATTACCAGTGTTCAAGTGCACCAGTGAGCTTTAAGTTACCTTCACTCAGGTTGTTATCAGGTTGACATCACTAACATTTCCAAGATCTTGGTAATCGTAGAATGGTGATTCACATTAATGTGATAGCTGTAGAATATATTGAATTGAAATACAAAAATAAAGCTATGCTAACAGCTAACTAGACAATGTCCATAGTTAGTGACATCTAATCACTATTCATGTAATAGTAATTTGATTTAATAATATTTGAGAAGACTTTGACTCAAAGATATTTTCATGCTGACAATTCCTAGTTGTCTGGCCTGGTATGCCAACTTGATTTAGTTAGCATTTAAGCTATGTTTTGATATTTAGTTTTGCTACCACCAGTTGAAAACTCACACAAGTTAATAGTCACTATCCCTGTGAGAAACCCCTGATTGAAAGGGTTTTTGTTAAAGCGGGCTAAGGACTTATTTAAATGTGACACAGAAGTAGTTATGACTGGATGCTCTTCCTAACATCACCAATGGCCTTTGTCCAGGCTGGACCCATAACTTCGTGTTTACTAGGCAAATGCTCTAACCCCTAGACCACGGCTGCTCCCTTCCCAACTACCAGTTAGACTTTCGCTAGTTGCCGAAATGGTTGACACTGTAGTAGGAATTATCTTTCCTCTTATGCATTCTTGTATTTCCAGGTTATTATTGCGGAGAACCTGGACTGAATGACACATCTGCACTCTGTGACGAGGGCTACTACTGCCCACCCGGCCAAAATGTTTCCAACCCCTCAGACTATCCTTGCTTTGAGGGCCATTTCTGTCCCACTGGGTCCTCATACCCTACTCAGTGCTCTTTTGGCACTTTCACCAACACCACTGGACAGTCTGTCTGTTCTATCTGCCCACAAGGGTGGTAAGTAGTCGTCTCGTAGTGAACACCATAACATTTAAAGGATACTCAGGCTATAAATTACAAAACTTACTCCTAACTCACACTTGTGTCTAAAGTATCCACCCCTGCGAGAACATTTAGGAGCAGTAATGAAGAAATTGAGATAGCCTAATTTCTTTAATTTTATTATCAAATTTTGGTCAAGAGTGCAGGTTGAAATTTGTGCGAGAACATAACTTCTTATGCTACATTTTTTAATCTTAATATTATAATATTAAGCTATATAATATGATATAACCTTATAGTATAAGATATTATTATAGTATAATATATTATTATAGTATATAGTACAAATTAATTTAAATTATTATATTTTATCAAGTGACTATTGCCCCATCTGCCTCACACTGTATCTACTCAGTTAAAGTGTGACGTGTGGATATTGCAGGTACTGTAGTGGTGGATTCATCATAGCGCCATGCCCCCAGGGGTACTACTGCCCTAACGGCACTGAAGACAACTGGCAGGAATGCCCCCCTGGCACCTACAATAACGACACCGGTCTGGCTGAGATAGGGGAGTGTAAAACCTGTCCCCCTGGCCAGTACTGTGACAGGTAGGTTCTCGGTCTAAACTATAGGAGAGCTTAGAGCACTCGCGACTGCAACGTTTTTATTTCTGTCACAAAAGAGCATTTCTCACTGGATGAGATGCAACACTGCGGTTTCCTTTTTTAAAGTGCGAGAGTTTTGATTTGTCGAGTTGTTTCTGCATTTCTAATGAGTTTAGACATCATTGCTGCGTATTGCAGTTACGCAATGACCTCTAGTTCAGGAGATTGCTCGGCCGGATATTACTGCAAGTACGGCGTAGATCGTTATCAGCCTGAAGGGATCAATGAAACCTGCACACCGTATGGTAACATGACTGGTAAGTTTACTACTGTATGGTAACATTACTACTGTGTGGTAGCATTACTACTGTTTAGTGACATTATTGCATGTTGATAGAACTACTATTTTGTTGTAACATTGCCATTTGGTAAATCTACTATTGCATTGTTACATTGCTACTGTATTGTAATGCTGTTATTGTATGATGACACTGCTACTGTATAGTAACACCGCTACTGTATGGTGACACTGCTACTGTATAGTAACACCGCTACTGTATGTGACACTGCTACGGTATAATAACACTACTACTGTATGGTAACACTACTCTGCAGGTGTGGGTGGTCCCTGTTGGACTGGTCACTACTGTCCAGCTGGGAGTGAGTCACCTCTACCCTGTGCTGCCGGTTCCTTCTCCAACGTTACGGGACTAGATGAGTGTTACGGGTGTCCTGGAGGGTATTTCTGTCCTCAAGGTAATATATCTGCAATATACTCATTATATAATAGTAATATACTTGTAATATACAAGTAGCATAGCCGTAATATAACTGTGATATGCCCGTAGTATAATGGTAATTCGCTTGTAATGTACCTGTGATATGCTTGTAATATAGCAGTAAGATACTCATAATTTTTGTTTATATACGCTAACCTGGCACCACAAAACAGGGTAGGCCTATTTGTATAAAATTAAAAAAAAATATTAATTACTATGGAGTGATAGAGCAGACTTTTCCAAACATTTTGCACTTTATTTGAAGTTTTTAGTACAAATGGAACTCGAGATATTCAGTTTTTAGAATTTTTATTTTACTATTTCTAAAAAAGTCGCCTTTAAAGTTGACAACTCTAGAATAAGTTAAGAATTATTTGTTTACGATTGACAGATCAGTAATGGGCCTTTGTATAATAGGAATAGTGACAAATTTGGTATCAAAATAATTGTGAAAATTTGGGCTTTGTGGTAAACTAAATTTTATACCGCCTTAACTGAAAATCAGGTCAAAGCCTTTTATTTAATTTATTTGTCAAGTCACTTTCTATTTTGTTTATTAGTTGAAAGGTTTAATAATTCCAGCAAAGAAAGGGATGTTCCAGCAAGCTTGTGTATTGAAATATTTAAATTAGGCATCCAAGAAGGCAGGAAGTCACATAAAACAACATAGCGGCTATTTCCTGTTATACAGTAGTTCATAATTAATAATTACTATTAGCAAGCTACATTTAGTTTTCCTACCGAGTACCACTGCCAGTACCAGTATATCATGACTGATATTCATTTTGATTATCCTTTTGAGTAACCCTAACTCAAACTGTGAGTCATACTGGATCTAAAATTTGTGTGGATCAGATCTCATTCGGAAGGGTATTGGTTGGTATAACAACCATGTGTTTAGTTACCTATAGCATGCTGACTACAGGCTATGTTGAGCCTGCTTTGATATTTCGTCTTGCAGCAAAGAATGTTAAAGGATTGCTCTATCTTAGTTTATTACAATCACATTATAATTATGAACTATAATCTAATGTGTATGAAAACAATTGTGACTTTGCAAAGGGATAGATGCCTAGAAAACAGCTTTTCAAAATTCCAATTTTGAGGGAGGTAAAATTTTCAGTCATGAAAAAGAATAGCCTAATACGTGACGTGTGAACGCCAGTAACTATGCTGCACGTGCTAACTATAACGCTAGTATTCAAGGTTGCTGAGCGCAACATCAACCAATAACGCTCAAGCAGTTACAGTGCGCTATATAGGTCAGCTTTGGTGCGCCCGTAATATTGCACAATCTGACCTAGTTTAGATCGATCGCAGGCATTCATCCTAAAGAATGCATGTTTTTGCAATGCTTTTTTCTATGCTTACAAGCAAAATATGGCCTAATGTTATCACATACATGTTATTTAACATGTCAAAAAACTATAGATTGAGATAATTCACATTTGCACTTCTATAAATATACAAATTACGAGCTGAAAGATCACATCTCACAGTCATATTTCTATAGTTATTCATTTGTATAGTCACGTGACCAGCAGGAATGCTGGCGCTGTTACGTCACAGTTCCCAGCTCATTTCAAAATCGGCGTTTTGGCTGTTACCAATCTACACCCTCAACTTCAACTAACTTTTTCTACCTTTGGTCAAATGCTTTTTGTCAATGCATGCTTAGAAAAACACAATATTATGTGTGTTTGACCTAAATGGCCATTTATTAGACAAGATAGAGCAATCCTTTAATGGATATGGGCCTGCTTTGCAAGCTCATTGGTTACAAGGTCTTCCATTACATCATACCTTAATTGTTGGAATATAACAGTTAAACAATAAACATTTTTACACAAATTAACAGTTGAGTGATTGAATAATGAATCAACCCAGTGCAATGTATGTATTATTTTTTGTTCTAATAAGTTCATAGAAATATAGCCTATAACTTGAGAATGAACTAGCCCACACTGCTAATAAGTGTATTGGTGATTTTGTAGATCCACTCTCACTATGACTCACAGTGAAATTGTAATTGTAAATATAAATAGACAGCTACAAATAATCCTGGCAACAATTTTAAGTTAGTAGTGTAAATGATTGTTTTCAGTATAATTACCTGTGTTGTTGTGATCTTCAAGCTTTAACGCTAAAAATAAAGAATAAGTTCAGCGACTATTACCAAAGGGCAAAACAACTCCGTAACTTAAAAGCTAACTTTGCATGAAGAGCGATGAAAAACTAAAACTAGCTTTCGATTTTGAATATGATACTTCTGACAATGCGAAGAAAGAGGTGGAAGCTAAATTCATTTGATAAAAACTAAATTTGCAAGCTTTCACGCTATAAATGATGACCTAAATTGTCTTCTTTTTTTATTTAATAACTCACAATTTTCTTGTCATTTAAAACATTGAATGCCTTAGTTACCAATTTTAAATGCAATTTTAGAGCTAAAAGAATCATCAAATGCTTGCAGAAATATGATTTTTCAAATCCTTGGATATTTTTTCTAATAGAAAAGTTTTAAATCTGAAAAATTGGAAATAATTTAAATCTTCAGTATTTCCAAATTAAACCTTCATTTACTGCATTTTATAAATGCTGCCACATCCCCGGTTTTGTCACAACTGGTCACATAGTATAATGGTAGTGTATTTGTAATACGATTTTGATATAATTATAGTATACTCGAAATGCGCATGTAATGTTCTTGTAATATACTCATAATTTAGCTGTAATGTACTTGGGATACTAATAAAATATACTTTTATCAAAAGTGTAATATAGTTATAGTTTATTTTGTTGTGTTTCACATTGCAGTAACTCGTAAAATTATCATTGAGAACCTAATAGGTAGCATCAGTACTTGGTCAATATTTATCTAAAACAGTAGTTCAGTTTATGGTTGCATAATAATTCAATAGTCTAACCATTAATACTGGACTCAGCCTATACAACTTCCCTCAACAATCAGTCTTGAAGGAACTACTTGTATTTGGGTTTCCCCAACATTTGATGTATGGCAATGTGCCAAACACCTATTCTTAATTGATGATGATTCAATGAACACTACCACTTGACTGTTGGTTATTGCATTGGTTTGTGTCACTGACTTTTTAGTAATAACCTATGTTGTTACAGGGGCTGAGACATTTGACCTTTACCCCTGTCCTTCTGGACACTTCTGTCCACCACTTACTACCAGAGCTGACCAGTACCCCTGTCCTTCCGGAACCTTCTACAACACCACTGGCGCTAGGAACGAGTCAGATTGTCTCCCCTGTACGCTAGGCAGCTACTGTGAGCTGGATGGACTCTCGGAACCTTCCGGACTCTGCTCACCAGGTAGAGTTGCCTTCTCTCACTATATGGGAGTAGATTTAGTAATGCTGATAACGAGTATTTCAGGGTCACTGTAGAGGTGAGTTGAGGCAGCTCACTTAGACTAGGGCCACGTTTGTGACCTTCGAGAATACACAGTGCAAAAATTTATTAGCTAATGATGTTATCGTTAAACTTTACTGCTCGCCTACAGGCGTTTGTTTTTAAAACTGTGTCATTGGCAAAGTGATTTGGATATTATAAAATCGGAAATGCAAACTATATCAAACTATTTAAATTCAGTTCGCTAGAAGTTGAATCGTAGATTAAAATAAGAAAGTGTGCTCGCTAAATATTACATGGTAAAAAGCCAATTAGATCAAACACACTTCTTGCTCAGCATGTTAGAAGCTTGAAAATCCAATTTTTGGGCCGAACGTGATTTCTGGCCCTACGCTTATTCACTGCTGTTTTCTTGCTTCGGTTCCACAGAGGGGTAGGGGAGGGATAAGCATGGATGCTCACGCTAAAGATGGATTTGTGGTTACCTTTGCATTAAGTTATAGTTGTGGTGTTTCATTAGATGCAACTTTTCCCAAACTTCAATTAAAACTCCATTCACTAATGCTAAGCATTGGAAACTCGGTGATGAAATGAAATTCACTGACGGAACTTTTCACCTGCAACCTTGACCTACATGTAATCTGATGTTACTTTGCCAATATTATTAAATCCTCTAGCTAGATACTGCTGGCTACTTCTATGTGACTCTACTTGTTCACTTTTCATTGTATTGTTTGCAACTTGTCTAATACCAAGAGAACTTTGTTTTGCTTGTTTTGCAGTTCTGTCGTAATAGCATTTTCAGGGCTATCAAAGTGAACACAGACTTTGTAAAAGTATTTAGCATTCACTTTCCCAACTCTGTAGGCATTCATTGCCTAATGCAGTTATAAAAATGCAGTCAGTAAAATATAACATCTTTTTTAGGCGGTAGCAATAGGTGCATTGAATAGTTACGTCTGGTCACACTTATGTATGTTGTTGCGTGTTACATAGATCCTTCATGCAGTGTTTAGTGTATAGCTGTTATTAGTAATATCTTATGGAACAACTGATATACATTCTTCTTCAAACTTACATTTGCATACGTAGATCTATTAAAACTTAGACCAATTGGCGTTTTTCATCTAATTACTTTATCATTATTTTTCAACTTCAACAAAACATTGTCATTCATCCCAGAATATGATATATTTTATTCTATCACATTTCAGATTTATGCTCTTCCCTTGGCATTTTTTCAGATGAGTAAACTTCACTGTGAATAATATGATGGGTTTTGTGTATTTTATTTCTTATAGGCCTTTGTTTACTCTACAATCTTGTTGCTATGGGCCTTTGTTTACTCTACAATCTTGTTGCTAGGGTGGTATTGCAATGGCAGTTCTACATCTTTCACACCGACTCTGAATGGAGGAGAGTGTCAGCCCGGAACCTTCTGTCCTGAGGGCTCCCACCAGCCCACCCCGTGTACCCCAGGCATGTATTGTCAGGTCCAAGGGCTGTCCTCTCCCTCGGGTAACTGCACCCCTGGCTATTACTGCTCTCTGTCAGCTGATACATCCACCCCTGCAGACGGCATCACCGGTGACCAGTGCCCCCTCGGTCACTTCTGTCCTCTTGGATCCGCCTCTCCTCTCCCCTGCGACCAGGGCTACTACCTGAACACCACTCAACAGGTATGATACTTGTGCACTGTATTCAGAGTTGCTTCCCTTGTTTAGAGGCTATATTTGTTATAAATGTTGAGTCGAGGCTCCTTCTGGAGAAATTATAAAGTCAAAGTGTGTTTGAATCAGCAGCAGTTCATGAAAATATATTCTTAATTAAACAGTGCTGCAACAGCCAGCATGGGTTACTTGTGTATGTTGCCTGTGTGTACACTACTTCGCCATTAGTAGTCACTGTAGCCATTAGTAGTCGCTGTACGCTCAGCCTGTGTGTACACACAGGCTGAGCGTACAGCAATCATTGCTGTACGCTCAGCCTGTGTGTACACACAGGCTGAGCGTACAGCAATCATTGCTGTACGCTCAGCCTGTGTGTACACACAGGCTGAGCGTACAGCAATCATTGCTGTACGCTCAGCCTGTAATAATGTTAATAATGGCGAAGTAGGTAGGTAAAAGTGGCACATTAGGGTGAGATTGGGTGTTTAGAATGGGGTTTAGGTTTGGGAATAGGTAAGGGTTTAGGTTTGGGATTGGGCTTTAATAGTTGAGGCTTTGAGTTTGGGATTTAAGAAAATTTATCATCAGTGTGCCATGTTTTCGTACTTTTCCATTTCTGCCTTTAAAAGTTGTTCCATTATTACTTGTACCACTATTACCTAAAATCTTGTACAGCAGAACATGTGACTTGTGATTGCAGTAGTTGTTTGTAACATGTCACACTGGCTGATTACTATCTTTATGAAAAGGTTTCCATTGTATTATCACAGAACTAGTTTTATGGATTCCTATATGACATGGGCTATTCAAACTTGTTCCATTACTGCAATATCTCACTTCAAGTTGATAGGGAAACATGAAATTTCATTTCTATACCTTTACAGTTAATAGCTAATAGATTATTATCTGCCCACACTTTACAATCTTTCCTCCTGTTATGATAACATGAAGCTTTTCTAAAGAAATATTGATTGTGCCACAATGAACAGTATTTAAAATGTTTATTGTTTAAAGAAGTTTATACAACATGTAACGTCAACTCTGTTTGCTCAAAGGAATGTCAAATTAGTACTAATTTCTATTAAAAAAGATTCACATACTAATAAGATATTTAAAAATAGCTTGCCACCATGATATCTCAGACATGAATATCTTAAAATGAAACATGAAATCATAAAATCCATTAGTTTACATAGGACCCTGAGTGTCTTATAATGCATAGAACTTAAAGTACTCTCTATTCTCCCTGTCGTATGCAACTTTCACCGGGTGCATTGGAGCTAACATCCTGTTAAGTCGTATGTAAGGTGCTGGTAC
The DNA here is from genome assembly GCA_964035545.1 of Bugula neritina. Taxonomy (NCBI): domain Eukaryota; kingdom Metazoa; phylum Bryozoa; class Gymnolaemata; order Cheilostomatida; family Bugulidae; genus Bugula; species Bugula neritina. Next base: position 7,443,002 of record OZ037772.1, on the reverse strand, counting down.
AGGCATTCTTCTAAGTAGCTGTCTGCCTGGGCTGTGCTGGTAGGCCAGCATCATTCTTTTCCTTGCTGCCACAGACAGCATCTCCTTGGGCGGTCTGGGCCCTTTAATGCTGTCATACAGCCAATCAACGTGAAGTTTGTCTGCTTCCTCCTGTATCATGTAGCCTGCCACTGAAAGTAGTCAAATGTTTGTTATGACCGTACAATTTTTCTACATTTGGCCATTTGTGTTTGGTTCAACATGTGGGGGGGGGGGAGGAAATACCAACAGTAGTGATAAACAAGATGCAGTAGTCTAAATGCTACTATAATAATATAGGAATGTTTCGATATTTTTTGTTTACTATTTGTAGTCATAATTGCTTAGTTCTGTATGGTTAAGTTATTTGCTATTTAATTAAAAATGCATATAATGAGAGGTGGTGCTTTAGTCCAGATAGCTGTGAATAAAATATTTCTTTAGAAAATTTGCTCTCTAGTGTATTTTCTAATTATAGTTTTGTTCTAGTTTTTCACAATTGCAAAAGGCCAGTCGAAAATAACACTTATTAGTAGTTGAAACAAAGAAATTGTTAATATAGCTTCATATTTGTAGCTATAATTGTTTAGTTGAGTACATTTAACGGCTAAATTTTTGCTTAGTTAAATACCAGCATAAGTGTATATTAATATATAGATTATAAGGAGATTGTGATGTATATTCAATGCAATCAATAACCTAATCGTAATTTATTTCCAATGCCGTATCATAGTTGAATATTTAATATATACTATTAGAATAGTACGATACATTTTTTTGTCCTTATATCAACTTGTATTACTTTTGTTTAGTAATAATAGAAAATAAGATTGTAAACAACCACGGCTGCTCTCTTAAGATTGTAAACAACTTGAAATATATCTGTGGATTCACTTACTTGATAATCAGTTAGTCAGATATTTCTCTCTGTTCCTTTTCTTTTCTTAACTGTAGCTATAAACAAATAATATACTTATCATAAATTTATAATTTTCACAATAACTTTGGAAACACATATTTTCAAATTATTACAGTTGACCAACATATTTAGCCTTTTACCAGCAGCACATGTTTATTTATTTACCTGTGCAATCACTGCTCAGAATGTATTGCAAATTTCAGTTCAAGTTTCTGTATTATAAACTATGTTAAATCTATTTATACTTTGATTATATATCAATTATATATTAATTATATATTTATAATATATTAATTAAATATTGATTTATCAACTACTTGAGCCACTTAACGTAACTCGTAAGTGTAGGAAACAGCTAAATAAAGAAGCTTTCCCATTTACAATGCCCTTTGATTAATTTGATTTAGTAATGTCAAAAGAACTTACTCTTTACTGACTGTCTTTTGCTAAGAATCACCTTCTGTGGGTCCTTGGTTAAGGTTTCTAATCTGAAATGTAATGATGGATTTTAGCCTTACAGTTGACGAATGCCGCATTGCAGTAGCGCAAAAACGTTTTTATAGTAGATACAGACCTGCCAAGTAGTTTTTTTTCAGTTTCTTTTCTAATTTTGAGTTTTTAAAAAGCTGCTATTTTTTTTTCAACTGTTATAATTATTCAGTAGTTATTTGCTATTTTCAAAGTCATATAGTGGTTTATAACAACTTTATAGTCAAAGCTCAAATTCGTAATACAAATCGATTTTGTAATACATAATAAGAATTTCTACTCACCTGAGACCACTTGTTGCAGCTCTGAAGTATTGATTTGTTGTGATTTATGATGAATAGAAATTGCTCTTATATACTGCTATAACGCATGATTATTCATTCAATTGGGTCACAAACTTGTAGAAAAGGACACAGCATCCATGAAATCTAAAAACTGCTGCAGCTTTTGGCACTCATTCTTGAATGATTGTCTCAATGTATGGTTGTATCGGTAATACTTAGCAACATATAATGTATTTTACACTCCCAGACAAAGCTTTCACTGTAGAAAATTCATAAACAATAACCTTGAAGCGAAATCAATATGATTAATATTCACACACTGTATAAGCAAATGCATTAGAGGAGAAAATTATTTAGGAGCTGTAGACAAGGAAATTGAGATAGCTTAAGTTCTTTGAATTTATTTATAAACCCTGTGAATACAACTAATTTATTCATGTTGAACTTCATCCCCAGAAACTTGGCAAACAAACTAGTTTTAGCTATTCATTACCCGCTGAACATTATATTGCAGGTATTTTATTTTGAGCTAACAAGCAGAAATATAAAGCTAAAAAGTATAAAATTGGGAGAAATAAAAGAATAAGAAATTATTAAAGAGCCAGAGTATTCACTCTTGGAGAAATTAGTATATTAAGGCTGCGCTGTTTGTTCCCTGAACAGAAGATCTGCATCTAAGCTAACACTAATAATTCAATTCTTTGTAGGATGAAATTTCTGACTGTGTAATATGCGTGGCTGGCAGCTACTGTCCATCAGTAGGGGCAGCGCTGCCAGCTGGCGTCTGCTCCAGCGGCTACTACTGTCCCCCTGGTCAGAACACCAGCACACCCCATGAGTTCAGGTGTCCTATTGGACATTTCTGTCCGTCTGCTTCTCAACAGCCAATCAGGTGCGAGAACGGAACTTACCAGGATGAGGAATTTCAGTCTGAGTGCAAGGACTGCCCGGCAGGTAAGATATCATTAGTCACAACAGTAGGCAACCAGCCATTATGACAGTTGTTCTTAGCGATTGTCTAAAAACTTCACTAACTACAAAATGGAGATGTGAGCAAGCAATAATAGTACAAACTCTAAACTGCTAATTTGCTCCACTACAGAGTACAGATTATAAGGTGTGGAAGTAGCAATGACTCATAGGAACTTCAATACAATAAAGAGGATGTTTGATTTAATAATTTACTCATTGATGAATAGCCTTGACTGGAGTTGCTCAGTTTTGTTAGCACACATCACCACTCAGGATATCGTATCAATTTGATCTGAACCTCGTAATCTGTCCATAATTGAATGCGCATAAACTTCTTATTTAAATACACACTTGAGACTCCTTATTTTAGCTATTTTTCACAACTTAGCTGACAATATATATAGTTTCTTGCCCTAAAGTTATGAAATATTAGCAAATACAGCTGAATAATCGCGGTTTGTTCTAATTTTGCTTGATTTTTTTATGGTCTTTTCTTAATATTTCAGTAAATTGACATGTAATGCTTTTTCCATCAGTTTGTATGACAAAGCTGCAAAACCCCCTCCCCGCCTTTTTTGCTATGCATAGTTAGAATCAGCGGATAAATATATCCTAGGTGATAAATTTTAATGAACTTTAAGCACGCTATGGTTTTTTTTTTCACAATACCATAATGTGTACTAAAGTAAAATGGCCCATAACTGAAGGCATTTCAAGTTGTAGTAATTTCAAAGGAAGATATTTTCTGATTGCTTCACCAGGAACTCTATGCATATTAATAATACTTGTAAATATTGTTATTTTATAGGCTATTTCTGTGACAACACTATGGGAATAGTTGTGCTGGACAATGACACAACGCTCTGTCCACCGGGATATTTCTGTCCAGTTGGTAAGAGTTTCACTCTATCTTGTATAACATACACACCTGGTTTACTGAAAATGGCCGAGATTTGAAGTCTACTTAGCAACCAACTAATATCTTTCTCTGTGTTATGTTTACTAAGTCTTTAAGCTTTGCATTATATTGGGAGCAGGTTTTTAATTCACTCTTTTTAGAAACAGTTGCGTTGAGAAATTTTGAAAACACCAACTCGTACATATGAGCAACCATTTGTGAAGTAACGGAAAGCTGATAGTGCAATGTTGGTTTTAAATTGCTTTAATTGTATATAAACTCGCTTCTATTCTTTGCATATCTTATCTGCACATGTACTTATGGTAAAGAAGTTATCTATCACACCCCATTTGCCAGCAGCTCTCAGCAAGTTGATTGTGTAAACATTTACAAGCTGTCATATCTACACAATTCTTATCATGAAAAACTGATTTTCCTAATATGATGTCACACATATGGCCATATATTTCCATACATGTAGTTATATACAAGTAGCCAATCAAATCCTCTCACACTTCTGTCAGGTACGAGATATGCAGATGAGTTCCCCTGCCCTGTAGGGACCTACAACAACAGAACCGGACTATGGTCACATGAACAGTGTTCTCCGTGTCCTGCAGGTCACTATTGTCCGACTGAAGGTCTGGTCAGGGGAGATGATTTCCCATGTAACGCAGGTACAGCATCTGATAGTTTGTTACTGAGGAATAGTTTAAGGGCTGATGAAAGATTGTTGATGTTACACATGTTTCATGATGGACTTTCTAGCATTTTCTATTGTGTAATTCTAACTACTTTCTCACAAGATATTTGTTTAGTGATCATTTTCACCATGTCTTGTGCTTACATGGTTTAACTTTTGTTTGACTGATTGTTATGTTTACTGATCTGTATAAAGTCAATACAAATTAGATAATAGGTTCTTTTCATTTGCTTTCATTTGCTTTCAATGCTGTGGGGACTTGTTGAATCCACCATTTTGCTTGTCTTTTTATTTAATTCAATTATTATTGCAGTAGTTTAATACAATACAATACAGGTTTTTTTTCTTTTATTATGAGTAGCCTGTATTCTCATGAATGATTAAATCACACTAAACTGATAAAACTAACCGATTTCCTTCTGTATTTTCAGGGTATTTCTGTGTGCAGTACGCTGAGACAGCCACACCCAGGCAAGGGCCGGATGCAGATATTTGTCCTAGGGGGTATTACTGCCCCTTGGCTACATCCTCTCCTGCAGCTTGTAGTAAAGGAACTTACTCCAATCAGACTGGTTTAGTGGCTGCTACTGACTGTGTTTGGTGTGATTCAGGCTGGGCGTGTACTAGCACGGCCCTCACCCAACCTGACGTTATCTGTGAACCAGGGTTAGTGTCAAAGTTTCCTGAGTTTGTTTATGAAAGGTGAATATAAATAGAATGCAATATTTGCTATTTCTCTCAATTTGAGAGTTTTCTTACTTTACTGAAATAACTTTTATTTTCTGTAACAATACTATCCCTGTGAGGAACCCCTGATGGAAAGTGTTTTGTTAAATCAGGCTAAATACTTATTAAGATGTGTCACAGGAGCAATTATGACTGGATGCTCTTCCTAACATCACCAATGACCTTTACTGGGGTTCGAACCCATGATTTTTATTTGCTAAGCCAATGCTCTTGTCCCCAAACCACGGCTGCCCCTCAAAGTACTCATACATGGCATGTTCTCCAATCACCTACTACCATTGCGAGGTACAACAGTGTTTACTGAGCCAGTGCTCTAGGCTCTATAGTCTAGATGCTTGCTGTGAACTGCCTAAGTCTACAGAATCTGGATACACTTATGGAGATTGTAGACTAACTTAGTTTGTTACAAATAATTCATATGCAGTCAACAAGTGAATCTCTGATGTTGGAGAACAAAACTGTGCAGTGAAAAAAATCCAAAAATAATAAATTTGAAAGAATTCCCTCTCCATGCATTTTTCATTGTCTCTGATGACACGAGAAACTCAGCTGCGGTAGAAGGCGGTTTCCTGTTTCCTGTTACACTTCCTGTCTTATTTTTCAGATTCTACTGTCCTAACGGCTCAGTTCAAGCCGACGAAGTTGAGTGTCCAGCTGGTAGTTACTGCGATAGGGGCTCCCCCTCGCCCACCCCGTGTCCTCAGGGTACCTACTCCAACACTCCTCGGCTACACAATGTCACTCAGTGTTCAGCCTGTGATCCTGGAAAATACTGCAACGATACAGGTGATTTACCCCATCTCCAAACTACTCATCTGATCTACTAAATCCGGCCATTTTTTTTCTTCTTTTAAAGCAAACAACTTAGTCTGTGGCAGAATTGAAACATCATCTGCTTTCATATGGATTGAATTGTGAGAATATAATTGTTGTAAACAGTGTTTTATAATTATGTTGTGTCATAGTCAAATTATCAATTTTTTTTCAAAATTATCTCGTATATTTCTAGTTGTTAGTTTGAGGGTTGGTGTTTGACTCAAAAATTCTATAACCAATAACATAAATTTATCATGGAGCCCGTGCTATGGTTTTACAGTTACACCCGCCATTATACTTTCTTGTAGAAGCAGACGTATCTGTAGATATCACTGTGCTCTGCTGTAGATATTATTGTGCTCTGCTGTAGGTCTGACGTCTGCAGTTGGTGACTGCGAGGAGGGGTTCTACTGTCCAGGGGGAGTCTCCGTATCCACCCCTGTAGAGTTCGGCTGCCCTATTGGTCTACACTGTCCAGTGGGCAGCTCCCTGCCAGTCCCTTGTCCTTCCGGAACTTTCACAAATCTTACTCAGCAGGCGACATGCGCCCAGTGCCCTGACAGATATTACTGCGTGCCTGAAGAGGTAGGTGGTTTCTGATTGGTCGCTTAGTTCAATATAATTATGTTTGATTACTTTAAAAGCTCGCAGATGATTGGTCGCTTAGTTCAATGAATGCCATTTTTCTTGCCAACTGATTGGAGGGATGTTTGATTACTCTAAAAGCTTGCAGCTGTTTGGTTCTCTGCTGTTTCATGAGTCATTCAACTGTGTAGAATAATTTCCCCCACCTGGAATCAAACCACAGACCTCTGATTTTTAAGCTCATCCACTAACCATCACACTACAGGGGCTAGTGGGTAATCACAACACTGCAAATTGTTTCTATGAGGCTTTGCGGAGAATTCGCAAGTCCTTTTTTCGAGAACAAATATTGTTGTTTCCAGGAATGTTCACAACTTTACCGGCTCTTAGCTACAAGGGATTTTTGCATACAGATACATTACATGTGCTTCTTGTTTTGTAAACTTTTTGACGGATTCTATAAGCAGCACCGAGTTGGGGGTGACTGAGTGCAGTAGTTTAGGTTCTCAAGTTTGGTGTTGGGGGTTCTACTAAACCCCCAACTCCAAACTCGAGAATATCATACTAAATGTGATCTCTAGGTGGTGGAAGGAAACAGTTCATCAGGACATAGACTGTGTCCCAGAGGGTTCTATTGCCCTGCCGGTACGGGCATGGACTGGAAAGCCTGTCCAGCTGGTACCTACAGCAATGAACTTGGGCTATATGCTGAAAGCCAATGCTTAGACTGTGATTCTGGTATGTAAGACCATGTAGACAATAGTTCACATGCGATTTGGTTTTCATTTGCGAGACTTTCATTACTGCTGATCTACATTACGAATCAGGAAAACATAATTTTTCAAATATGGTTTAGGGGCTTGTCGCTAATGGAATAATTAATTTTGTTGTTTCACATTTTACAATAGAAATTTGTGCTTCTTTTTCCGTACATTTAAATTCACTGCGTTTCCATAACTTTGCATCATGAAAATGAGAATGGTTTGCATGAGCTAAAGATTTTGGTTTCATTCAATGCAACTGTCTCTAAATATCAAATAAAAGCCCACTCTCAAATGCAAACCTTGTAAACATAGTAATTGATTGGTCACCTTGGTCACCTTTCACCGCCGTGGTCCTGCGCGGGTGGCGGGAAAACATAGTAATTGATTCCCTTTCATAAATAAATCTCTTGATTTTGAGAATTTAACTGGACTGGCTTTTCCTTATGATTTGAAATGGAATTTCCATGACATCACCATCTGCTGAACAATCCTGCGGTTGTTGATTGCATCATTATGAGCTGTTTTCAGGCTGGTATTGTGACATAACAAACTTGACGGCCCCGGTCGCGGCCTGTGCTCCTGGATTCTGGTGCGAATCCGGGGTGGACACAGCAGCCCCCAACAATAACAACACGGGCAGTGGAGGTGTCTGTCCCACAGGCTATTACTGTCCAGGGGAGACAAGGCTACCTTTAAGCTGTCCTGCCGGATACTATCAGGTAAATATAACTTAGCTTATGTGTGCTATACTTGCTATGTCCTATAGCATGTATGTGAGCTATACTTGCTATCTGCCATAGCATAGGTGTGTGCTATACGTACTGTTTGACATACCTAATAGCTTATACAGATGTGAAGCACCAGGAAATACTAAAAGTGATGCAAAAATGGTTGGTTATGAGTATAACTGTAGATATAGGGTCTGCAGTGGGCTTGAAAATTATGCCCAAGGAATGTATTTGTATAATGTTGATACAAAATGATGGTATTAATACAAGGTGATAATGATTATACAAATGTTGTAGAATCACCCAGTGGTAATATTATGTGTATCTAATATTGAATCTTCTCGAGATAAAAAAGGGAACTATTTACACTATAGTTTTATACCGTAACCACAAAGTGGAATTGTGCATAAATGTGTTTACTGTTTAGATACTTTTTGGTGAAAACACTTCTACATTGTGTGATTCCTGTCCCTTTTCATTGTTTGAAATTCTAAGCAAACTTAAACCGATTGATTCTAGAAAATTCCATCAGTGACACAGCATTCTCCTGACTACCTCAATTCTTAGACTGAGTTCTGTTGCAGGATGAAACCGGGCAGGCTGACTGCAAGGAGTGTCCAGAAGGTTACTACTGTCTGGTCAACTCTACTACCTACACAGAAACTGTCTGTCCCTCCGGTCATTACTGTCCCAACGCTACGACATATGACCTTGAGTTCCCCTGTCCCCGCGGGACGTTCAACTCTCTCCAAGGTCAACGCGATGTCAACTCCTGCGTGCCGTGTACTCCCGGCTGGTAAGTGGGCAGGGCTTATGTTTTCTTGGGAGTTATATAATCATAATGATAAACTCTGCTGGTGTATGTTTACTAAAAACTAGAAACAATGCCATGAAGCATCGTACTGGTATTTTTTCGCCACACATGGGTTAAGCACACAGTATCTATTCTGTTGATCTATCTAACAATCACCTAGAACACGTATTGCGAGGGTACACATCGTATATTCCTAACACAGGTACTGTGAGAGTACACATAGTATTTTCCTAACACAGGTACTGTGAGGGCACAGGGTTGTCTGCTGTCACTGCACAGTGTGACGCTGGTTGGTTCTGCACCCTGGGATCCTGGTTTGCTCAGCCGAGTTCTCCCCAAGGTGGTTTCTGTGTGGCGGGAGAGTATTGTCCTATAGGCAGCTCTACGCCAACCCCGTGTGACCCCGGCAGCTACTGTCACATCAACATGATGAACGATACGGGAGGGTTATGCGCCCCCGGCTTCTACTGCTCTGGAAACAGCACAACAAGTAAGATCTTAGGCTATTGAAACAATAGTTAGTTATGTTGTTGTAAATCAAACCTCAGCAATGCATCTGCACTTGCATACTTCAGGGAAGGTATTGTAAATGAACTTTGAACTTGTGGATGGGAAAATGACTTTTTTCATTGAGTTAATATATTATCTAGCCATAGACCTATATAGATTCTAATCTGAGTGGGTTTTATTTATCACTTTAACATCAGACTTTGAGTAAATGCACCCAGTGTGTTGTGTTGTGTTGTGTCCTATCTTTGATAGCTGTGATTAGACTTGCATTGAGATCATAATATGGTGTTTGCATTATGCATTATGCATATGTTTGTTTATTATTCTATTTTTGTTCATAAGTTCTTCCCTCGTTGTTATTCAATTGTCCAAGCAATCTTCATTTAGGTATTACATTTCTCTTAGTGTGTTATTTTCAAAATCTAACATTATCTGTGGCTGTGTTTTAGTGACACCAAGTGGAGAGGGAGGAGATGAGTGTGGCCCAGGTTTCTACTGCCTTGAGGGCAGCTCCTACCCGACCCCCTGTGATGCTGGTTATTATCAACCAAGTTTCAGGGCTACAAACGTTTCCTGGTGCATCATTGTAAGTCTACATAATGTTTACAGAAGATGTTCTAGAGAATCTTTAGAAAATATTTCCTGTTGAGTATTAAAAAGTGATGGTAATTTAACAGCTATGATTATCTTAGGTATTATAATAATATTACCTCCACTATGACATCATTTGTAACTACATTGACTATGACTACATTGACTATAACTACATTGACTATGACTACATGGACTATGACAACATTCACTATGACTACATTCACTATGACTATATTCACTATTACTACATGGACTATGAGTGACTATGACATCATTTGTAACTACATTGACTGTGACTACATGGACTATGAGTCTATGACTACATTGACTATGACTATATTGACTATGACTACATTGACTATGACTACATTCATTGCAACTACTTATGCTGCAATTATTCAGTAACCTTGAATTATTTTGCTGCATTAATCAATTATAGTTTTCATGTCTGCAGAATGCAGCTTTTCAGTGGCCTTGTTGGTTGTTCTACTTACTGCACTCATTGCAAATGTATGGACTTGTTCAAACTACGTCATCTCCTACATATCATGTTAACTATTATATTTGTGTCATCTGCTGATCTCCAGTGTATGCTGTACTTATGTCGTCTGCTCTACTCTTATCTTCTCCTTCCTCATCCTCTCCTCTCTTATCTTCTCCTCCCTCATTTTCTCCTCTCTTATCTTCTCCTCTCGTATCTTCTCCTTTCTCGTCTGCTGTACTGTAGTCTGCTGTACTGTAGTCTGCTGTACTGTAGTCTGCTGTACTGTAGTCTGCTGTACTGTAGTCTGCTGTACTGTAGTCTGCTGTACTGTAGTCTGCTGTACTGTAGTCTGCTGTACTGTAGTCTGCTGTACTGTAGTCTGCTGTACTGTAGTCTGCTGTACTGTAGTCTGCTGTACTGTAGTCTGCTGTACTGTAGTCTGCTGTACTGTAGTCTGCTGTACTGTAGTCTGCTGTACTGTAGTCTGCTGTACTGTAGTCTGCTGTACTGTAGTCTGCTGTACTGTAGTCTGCTGTACTGTAGTCTGCTGTATCGTATAAACTCTGTTTTACAGTGCACACCTGGAAGTTACTGCAACACGTCTGCACTTAGCTCAGTTTCTGGGGACTGTCTTGCTGGGTATTATTGTGAGGAAGGACAGACTGTAGACAACCCGTCTGGCTATGAGTGCCCCCCAGGCTATCATTGCCCTACAGGTAGAGTTGAATTTCAAATTTGTCATTCCAGCAACTTCGATTATGGTAACCTGCATAAATTGGCATTTTAAATAGTTTTACTCATTCATACTTGTTTTATAACTGATAGTCTTTTGCAGAAGATAGATTTTCACACCAGACATTCATTGAAGGATAAAATATAATTAGAATAAGCTATTAGAGCAGACAACTTCGATTTTCCCCGAATTTTTAGTGCTTTTGTAGCAATTTTCTTCACAACATAGGGATGACAATTCTGAAAACTTTTAACAATGCATTTTGTGAGCTGCTGTAGTTGGAGGAGATAACTCCTAATACTTACTCTAATATTATGTTTTAGGTTCAGAGGAACCCCTTTTGTGTCCGCCTGGTACTTATCAAGACGAAACAAGACAGTTTGAGTGCAAGGACTGCCAGCCGGGCTATTACTGTGACCCCACAACTACCCCCATCACCAACTACACGTACTACCCATGCCCCCAGGGCTATTTCTGTCCCAACTTCACCAAATCAGCATACGAGTATCCTTGTCCTAGCGGGACTTTCAACAACGGCACCACTCTCACTGTGGGGGAGGAGTGTCAGAGCTGTCTAGGTGAGTCTGTTTGCTAGCAGCCTGCTGATTGGGTGACTAGATAGATATACATGTGATGAGTGTTCTGATTGGTCATTTGCAATCTGTACAACCAATGATTTGTTGATGTATATGACTAATATTATATTACTATATAATTATGTTGTGTTACTATATGGTTATATTATATTACTATATGACTGATATTATATTACTATATGGTTATATTGTATTACTATGTGGTTATATTATATTACCATATTATTATGCTCAAATTTTACTATGGTGCTACAGTAATATTATGTATTATTTTTATATTACTGTTACATGCTACTGTATTTATGTAATATTTTATTTATTTAGTAATATGTTATTAATTATTTTATTTTATTTTATTTGTTTATTTTTCGACTTATTATATTATATGTTACTATTAATTATGTTCATATGTTAATGGGGTAATTTATTTTTCTATTACTGTAATTACATATGTACAATATGTATTACTGTAGCACTACATAAGAATAATGTGCTATTATATAATATAAATGTAATTTCAGTTTTACCTGAGTTTCCTTTTTACAGGTGGTTATTATTGCACATCAGGGACGGTGTGGCCCTCCACCCCTTGTTCCCCCGGATATTTCTGTAGAACCGGGGCTACACAAGCTGCGCCCAGTCAAGGAGCAGACGCCAACATCTGCCCCGAAGGCTATTACTGCGAGGAAGGTACGACCGAGCCCGTCCCGTGTCCACAGGGTACTTACAGCAACCAAACTGGGCTAGGAAATGTTACTCAATGTATCAACTGTGACCCAGGTTAGTGCTGTTTAGTCTAAGTCTTGGTCTACAGTTTTACACTTATATACTGTCTTATAACATCTACTGATTGAGTGGTAGACTCAAAATGACAGTAGCTTTGACTCTAAATTGATCTCAATGCTATTCTGCTTTTATGTTAACATGGTGCTGTTGGTATTTGACTTTCGTTCTTGTTTGCAGCAAACACGAATGAATTGCATTGGAATTTAGTCTAATCACTGAATAGTTTAGGATTTTAGTCTATCACAAGTGTTTGATTATTATTGAGCAGACGTGGTCTAGCTGTTACAACACTGGCTTAGTAAACATGGAGTCGTGGGTTCGAATTTTAGTAACGGCGTTGGTGATGTTAGGAAGAGCAATTAGTCATAATTGCTCCTGTGTCACATCTGAATAAATCCTTAACCAACTTTAAAAAAAAACCTTTTTCCCAGGGGTATATCACAGGGATAGTAACTATAAACTCATGTGGGTTTACATACCTCTGACTGTCTATTCCACAGGATACTACTGTGATGGTGTAGCACTGTTGGAACCAGCTGGCCTGTGCTCCCCTGGCTTCTACTGTGGCTCTGCTAGTACTCAGTCTACACAGAACGTCTGCCCTGTTGGTAGATTCTGTCCCACTGGTACGTCTTATCCCGACCTCTCTTCTTACTGTTTAGCCTCAGTTTCTAGCTGCTGTTTATATCTGGGGCTGCAGTCTGTTGAGTTTCACTGGCTAAGTACTGAGTAAATCAGTATTACCTGCTTGTGTTATCTTGAAAACTCTTTTTTGGTCACTCACTATTAGTGTGTAGTGTCTTATATGAATTATATATTCTGTTTTAGTTTAATATATGATATATATTTAACAATATTATATACTACCTACTTTGTTATGTATATTTTATTTAGGTTTTATTATATAAATATTGTTTTTACATAATATATATTCTTTATGTTATGTTTTATGTTGCAAATTATGAATAATTATAATGTTTATAATTGTGCATCATATATTATGTATTATATTGAGTCATATCTTGTTTATTTTTTTCTGCACATATTATGTTATATATTATTTTTTCTGTAAAATGTTTTATATTATATATTATATGAAATATAATAAGATATGAGATGATTATAAGATAGTATAATATAATATTATATTATATAATAATATATAACATAATATATTTTAATCTGTTATACTAGTTTACATATTATTTACTTTACTCTGTATATATTATGATATATATTAATGGTTCAATACTATTATATAATATATTATAACTTATTATATATTATAATCTATTATATTATTATCGCTGACTCCTTCACAGGGACGCACACACCTCAAAGGTGTCCTGCCGGCAGCTACAGTAACTCCACTCAACTTGACAGCTTTGCTCAGTGTACCCTCTGTGAACCAGGATACGCTTGTGAGGGGACGGGTCTTACCCAGCCCGACTTTGAGTGTGTAGCCGGATACTACTGTCCCCAGGGTAGGCTATATGGTTCTCAAGCTACCTTCTCAAGTTTTCTGTCCTTAACAATATATTGTATTATATTATATTATACTATATTATATTATGTTATATTATATTATATTATATTATATTGTATATTGTATTATGTCTCAAGATGTTTTATATCTCTGAGTAAAGTAAAGATAAACCTATAGGGTACAAGTTGGCAAATTTTGGGAGTTGCTTGATCTATTTGTTTGTTTATTTAGTACATAGACATGAAAACACGTAGTGAAATTTAGTGTAAATACTGACTAATAAGTAGACGTTAACAAAGAGAAAAAAGTCTGAACTCAGTTGGATTATTTCAAATAAAAGATCATTCAAAGTATTTACAAAATGGTGCAAAAAGCTATCTTTGCCCCATGCTCCGCTATATTTAATAGTTCGATATTTTATAGAGTTGTATTCCTTTTTATTCCCTTGTTAGGACATTGCAATGTAATATGAAAGTCTCATCAATATAATAATGACCTTGACATGATATTCTTTCCGTTTTTGCAGGTTCAGACTCGAGAACAGAACTCGAGTGTCCAGCTGGTCTCCACTGTCCAGCTCTGTCCGCCATTCCTCTCGCCTGCCAACCCGGCACCTATACCAATACCTCCGGGATGTCCAACTGCACCACCTGTCCCAACGGGTAACTATATTTTACATCACTCTCTTCGCAATGTATTGTATGAGCAGCTACAACTATTACTCAAAAACATTGGGAGTTGACTTCTCGTTCTCATGCTCTGCCATTCTCTGCTGTCATAGTGGTTCGTGTCTGTCTGTGTGTCCGCATGTATTTACTGTCTGTGTGTTGTCTGCATGTATTTCCTGTTGCAGGTACTTCTGTCTTCCATCTAACGTGTCCGACCCGTCTCCCGGGTATTTCGACTGTTCTGCGGGATACTATTGTTCTGCCGGGACAGGAAGTGACCTTGAACCTTGCCCTCCTGGCACCTACAGTAACTACACCAACTTGTACAGTGTAGTTCAGTGCAAGGACTGTCCCCCGGTTAGTCTCTATTCCAGAACTCAGTCTAAAAGTTTAATATTCTGTATTATCACTAAAAGCAAAACTGTATTTGCTGAAAAAAGTAAAAAATTATCAAATAAGTTGTTTCAACATGTTGCTTGTAATTTATGCCAACAGTACAGAGAATATCACCTCACGCTAGCAGTTTTAGTTATAAAATTCATAAACTGCGGTGAAAGAAATGAAGAATAGTAAACTTTAAATGAGAAGTTATGTTCCTTCTCTGTACCGTGTAGGGTGATTATTGTGAAGATCTGGCCATGACCCAAAGCTCGGGACCCTGTAGTGCAGGCTATTACTGCTCAGGAGGGGTGGACACACCAATGCCCGACAATTCTCACTCTAACAGGTTTGTAGACTTTATGTTTGCCTTTGAACAAGTTTCTGTTTGTCTCTGGGGAACCTATTTCTAGCTTAGTCTGGGCTCTCTGTTGCAGTACATACCCGGCTTCTTGTCCGCTTGTGGGAGGTCATACGGGCTTTGGTGATATCTGTCCCAGAGGCTACTTCTGTCCCACCGGCTCTGTGGAACCTTCCGGGTGTCCGGCTGGAAGTTATCAAGATGAGTTGGGGAAGGACTACTGCAAGACGTGCCCAGCTGGTGAGATAGTCTGAGTATGCAGTGTGTAGTCTGAGTATGCAGTGTGTAGTCTGAGTATACGGTGTCTAGTCTGAGAATATAGTGTATAGTCTGAGTATACAGTCCATAGTCTGAGTATACAGTCTGAGTATACAGTGTGTAGTCTGAGTATATAGTGTGTAGTCTGAGTATGCAGTGTGTAGTCTGAGTATATAGTGTGTAGTCTGAGTATATAGTGTATAGTCTGAGTATATAGTGTATAGTCTGAGTATATAGTGTGTAGTCTGAGTATACAGTGTATGGTCTGAGTATACAGTGTGTAGTCTGAGTATATAGTGTGTAGTCTGAGTATACAGTATATAGTCTGAGTATATAGTTCATAGTCTGAGTGTCATGTTATTCTTACCCGCAGGTTACTACTGCACAGCCAACTCTACAGACTATATGGACACCGAATGCCCTGTAGGCAGATACTGCCCGGAGAACACGACAGACAGCAATGAATTCCCGTGTCCCGCTGGAACTTTCAATCCGTCTGCCGGCTCCATCAACCAATCAGCTTGTCTGGATTGTACTCCGGGCATGTACTGTCAAGGGGCGGGCAATTCTGCTCCTACGTCCAACTGCAGGTGTGTTACTGTATACAAGTATTTGCTAAGCTGCTTTGAAGAGGCAAAAGTTTTTTTTTTAATTTGTAGACAACAATTTGTGTATAAGTTTTCACTAACGGAGGAAATACTGTTGATATTTGTGTTTAGCGATCTGTTAACTCTGGATTTCTCTTTTTTTTCTCACAAAAGACAAAATTTTCATCTCGAAGCTCAGAATGATTTGCAACCAACTTTTAAAACAGTTCTATGTTTGATCTTAAACTTGGTGTTGTAAAGGCACAGTAGCTAGCTAACTACAATTACAGTATTGTAGCGCCGCATACTTTCTGTTACAGCGAGGGCTGGTACTGTTCTGGTGCTGCCGTCCAGCCAATGCCAACGTCAGCATCTCAGGGCGGTTTCTGTGATGCCGGAGAGTACTGTCCAGGAGGCAGTTCCGCCCCGCTGCCGTGTGATGGCGGATACTTCTGTGTGCGGCAGCGGCTTGCCTTGCCAACCGGCCCTTGTCAGCAAGGTATAGTGTGCACTTCTGCAGATAACATTCATCTACTGCAGATTTTTGGAAATTGCTTTCTGCAGAAATATTCTTTTGTTTAACTGTTGTCATTTACAATATTGTTGGAGAAATTACTGATAGAAAATGCAAAAGTTTTAATTTCTGTAGCCTCAGTGACCCTGTTTTAGGATACTTCTGTACTCTGGGTGCCTACAACTCCACCCCTACTGACGGAGTGACTGGAGACATATGCCCCACAGGCTACTACTGTCCTGAGAACTCCACTGCACCGACTGCCTGCCCTCAAGGCACGTATCTCAACACAACAGGAAACACCATGCTTAGCAACTGCATAGACTGTGTACCCGGTAAGTGATACTTCATCTTTCCAAACTTGTTAGGTTCTAGACTATTGCGTGTTTCACTGAAGAAATCCAATTGTTTTATAAGCAGCTCCGAGTTGGGGTGACTGAGTGCAATAGTTTAAGGTTTTAATTAAAACTCGAGAACCCTAAACTACTGCACCTAGTCACCCCCAACTGGGAGCGACTTATATAACAGTTCAAGAAACTCACTAAGTGGAATGGTTTTGGGGAGTATTAGTTCAGACAAACATTGCATTCAATAACCCTCACCTTTGTGCTGCTTTTAGCTATGTTTGTCCTGCTGTTTGCTAATCTATATTTTACGCTTCACAGGGTTTTACTGCGACGGTTCAGGTCAAGATGATGTCACAGGGGAGTGTAGCCAGGGGTACTACTGTCCAGCTGGTCAGTCCACCCACTCTCCCGGCCCCTACCTCTGCCCCGTAGCTCACTACTGTACCACAGGCTCTGTAGCCCCTGCTCCATGTCCTAGTGGTCACTATCAGGACGAGACGGGCAAGTGGACATGTAAAGTGTGCCCCCAGGTTAGTCTACTGCTTGTGAGGATTTAAAACTAATGTATAATACTTGAGACTCGGTATTTTTTACACTTTAGTTTATATTTTAGCCTTATTTTTCAAAGAATAATTGTTTTTATTGTTTAAATTATTGCTAGTTTCCCTGATTTTATATCCATTTTCTGTTAGAATCGCTATTTTTCCGTGACAGAGACTCACCATCATATACTCATGTTCGTTATTACATCACTAGGGTCGATACTGCAACGCCACTTTCGGTCCCGTCGAACTACCAGACGCATATCTATGTCCAGTCGGCTACTACTGCCCCCTGGGGACAGACTACGACACCCAGTACCCGTGTGACCTTGGCACTTATAACAATCTCACAGGTAACCCGTTACTGCGCTGTCTTACATACAGGAACCCCTTTTCAGTGTTTTAAATTGTAGTTTAGAGTTACGGCACAGTCTATTCTTAGTCATTGTGGCTTCTTGTAGTTATAACATACAATATTTGTATTCTGCACAGTAGGTATACTAAGGCAGTGCATGCAAGAGATTTTTATCCGTATAAATGTTTCTTGATATCTCAACAATGTACAACTTTGTTTTGCATCACATCCTGTTCATTGACTGTTTCCGTCACTTGGTAAGTAGAGAATTGTGTTTACAGTTACACTCAATAGGTTACTGTCTTTTCTACATTCTGCGGACATGATATAATATACTCTTTGTGTTACTCTCTTCTCAATATATATTTTATAATTTCTATGCTGTGAGTTGGTTTGAGGTGATCTGACAGAACTCTTTGGTACAGAACGATGGAATGTAACAGACATTTTGTCGTCTGTACTGAATTGAATTTTTATGCATCGGAAGATATTTTTCAACTTTTACGTCTTTCCATTATTCAATTCTCGTTTTACCCTGAATATGATGTTTCGAAGTTCTTCGACATTATTACTTTTTAAAAAATGTTTTGGGGATCTTTTGTTGTCCGGGTTTTTGCAATTAGAAAGTTTAAAATCTTTGAAACATATTTCAGTATTGAAGCATTATGTATATCAAAAAAATTATTTTGTCTAATGAACTAGCGAGTCTGTTTCACGATGTTTTAAGCACAGTATACAGGACATTGTTTTTTTCATATAGTTTCATTTCCATGTTCAAAACACTGTGTTGATTAGGGTGTGTTAGCTGTCATCCTTTTATGAAGAGTAAGTTAAGAACAGCACTATCTGATCCTAGTGTTATTTCAGGCTTATTTACTTTTTGCAGGTCTTACAGCGCAGTCTGAGTGCGCCCCCTGTCCGGGAGGTTACGCTTGTGATGAACTTGGGCTAATCTATCCTCACAGACTCTCATCCGCTGGATATTTCTGCAGAGTTTCCTGTAACACGACAACACCGCAGCTAGGTCAGTGTTACCATGTAATACTATAAATTTATATGTATCGCTGTGTATTCAGCTCTTTTGCATGTTACTGGTTGAATGTAGTTTTGTTCATTTCCTTTTGATTGCTTAAAGTTAAGACAACTGTTTTGGATAGGGTCTAAACCTTCATGGTAGGTCACCTAATTTGTTTCAGCAAAACCTATATACATGGTATTTACTTTTTTTAACAAAATACCACACTACGGCTCCAGATTTGCACTTTTATTTGTGGTATTACAGCACCTTCCACCAAAAATCCCAATCAGCTATTAGAGTAGTTAGTTTTGTTTCTTACAGGTTCAGATATCGGGGATATCTGTCCAACAGGAAGTTACTGTCCCGAGGGAACAGACGAGCCTGTCGAGTGCCCAGCTGGTACCTTCAATCCAGATCTGGGCAGAATGGCGCTTTCTGAATGTCTGGACTGTACTGGAGGCTTTTACTGTAATACTACTGGTGAGTTTAGGCTTTTACTGTAACACTGCTGGTGAGTTTAGATTTTCACTGTAATAATGTTGGTAAGTTTAGTATTTCATTGGAATACTGTGTAGAACTTCATGGTGGTACCACTAGTAAACTTGAGTCAAGTGCTATTAGTCTGCTGTCGATTTCTATAGTTATTCTAGTATGTTTTAATTATTTACTACAAGTTGCACCCTTGAAAGCGTTTTCACCTGCTTAAGATATTAACAACATGTAAAAAGTCTGGTGAGATTTTAAGCTCATGAGTTCACTAGATCTTCCATTCTCTAGCTATGCTGTAACTTAACTTACTCAGTTTCTCTGACATATACTACTTACCTCTGTGTAGGTCTGAGCTCGGTGGCTGGAGTCTGTCAAGAAGGACATTTCTGTCCTGTCGGGTCAAGTTCTCCCACTGAAAATGTGTGCACTGTCGGTCACTATTGTCCAGCAGGTTGGTGTTTATAGGTCACTATTGATCAACAGTTATCAGGACATGGCAGTGTGTCTCCTAATGGGTGAGATTTAGTAAAATCTGTGCAGATTTTGTACTTATATTAAAACCTCCTTTTTGGAGAGCAGAAAATGTGCAGTGATTAGTGTACTAACCTAACATGAGACATATGATCAAGGTCATTAAAAGGTCATCCGGCTTCTTTGTCTCTATGGATGACCTTTATCCGTGTTACCGGCATGGTGAGAGGCACCAGGAGGTTTCACAAACTCGCAGAGGAAACGTCACAATTAATGTATTTTCTACTTGAGTTTATTTATTTTTCCACTTCAGCCATTGCACTTTCTGGTATTGTCTCAAGTAGCTGGAATATACTATCTGTTTTGTCGCCTTTGACAGACACCTTTCTCTTAAAATTTCTGTTTTTAAACTTTTGAATAAAATAAACTCCATTGGTGCTCTTGGGCTGAAACACAGTTACAATCAGTTAGTTTAAAGGAGCACTCAAACTTGTCTCTTTTTATTTCAGGGAGTGAGTATGAAATGAACTGCAGTAACGGCACGTATTCCAACCAATCAGGCCTCTCCTCTGTAGAACAATGTACACCCTGCACTCAGGGATACTACTGTGAGTCATGGGGCCTTACTCAACCCACTGGATTATGCAGACAAGGTAACATTTGCAGACGTATCCTGTCTTATTACTCAGTCATCTTTATTCAGAATGATTAATTCAACTCATACAATACATGAGTTGGAAACTAAGCTTATCCAATTGTGTCTGTCTGTTTGTCTACCTAAGACTTATATTTTTTTTATGCTCTGGGATTAAGCAATTATTTCACAGATAATTTCACCTGGTTTGAAACAGTTATCATTACACCAACTGATCAGCTGGAATTTTTTTCTCACCCGGTTTCACCTCTGTTTCTTGTAGATATAGTTTGGGAACATAATTTTGATTTTAGCTCTTCCTGTTTGTTTTGATGATTTGATGTTTTAAGTTTTGTTATAATTCAGGATACTACTGTCCAACTGGGTCTATTGTGGAGACTGAGATCATCTGCCCCATTGCTGTGTACTGTGTGGAAGGTAGTCCAGCCCCTACCAAATGTCCGGCAGGCACCTACACAGACTACGAAGGAGCTTACGAATGTCATGAGTGTCCAGAAGGTTTCTACTGTACTCCAGATCTGATAGTAGAAGGTGGGTCACTGTAGCAGTCTAACTGATAGTAGAAGGTGGGTCACTGTAGCAGTCTAACTGATAGTAGAAGGTGGGTCACTGTAGCAGTCTAACTGATTGTAGAAGGTGGGTCATTGTAGTAGCAGTCTATCTAATTGTAATAGCAGTAGAAGCATCTGCCACTGTTGAAGACTATTCTTTCAGAAAAGTTCAAATCTAAGCTAAAATCAGTTTCCATATGAGCTGCCATTTTTTTGTCTGTAATATGTTATTTCTTCTTTAAATCTATTAGCTATTGTGGGTAATAAGTCTTTAAAACTGTAATAAGTAAATGAATATTTTTAATTTTAATTTTAACGTATAAGTTAATAAGTAATTTAATAACTTAACTAAATGTTTTATAAGTGATGGTGTTTTGGTGTTGCTAACATATTTCTGTGATGGAATAAATGCAGAGGAGTATAATATGATCTCTCTGCAGGTGAGATTGACTCAGCCACACACGTCTGTCCGAGAGGCTACTACTGTGCCAACGGTACAGGAGTGGACTGGAAGTCCTGCCCTGCCGGTACTTATAGCAACAGAACCGGCCTGAGCAGTGAGAGTGAGTGTACTCCGTGTGACTCTGGCATGTACTGTAGAGGTGAGTCATTAGTCAGTCAGTAGTCAGTCAGTCATTAGTCAGTCAGTCATTAGTCAGTCAGTTGTCAGTCAGTAGTCAGTCAGTCATTAGTCAATCAGTCATTAGTGAGTCATTAGCCAGTCATTAGTCAGTCAGTAGTCAGTCAGTCAGTCATTGGTCAGTCAGTCGTTATATTTTATGCTTACTGACACTTTTATGTTGAATTTGACAGTATTGAGGAGTTGCCTCTCCCTCACATTCAGTAAATAGCTCCCAATTCACAATATATTAATATCTTATAGACACTCATTACATAAAACATCAGCCTACTTATCATCACTCTCATGATACCACATAATTACACCTACTCACAGGAAATGCGCATTTTTAGACACTCACATCACCTGTCAATCTATATATAGACTGTCAATCTATTTATAGACACTCATATGACTGAGCCAACAGACGTCTGCTCAGCAGGCTACTACTGTGTCAGCGCCAATCCACTCCCAAACCCGTGGTCAGTTAATGACAGCACCTGCCCAGGTGACTTTGTACCTAACGGAGCCGTCTGCCCGGTGGGCCACTTTTGTCTGGAAGGAAGTGACCTACCAGAGCCGTGCGCCGCAGGAACCTATCAGCCTGACACAGGGGAAGACAACTGCCTCAGGTGGGTTAACAGCTTGTAGTTGTCTTCCCATATCCTGCATAAACATGTTTTGTGATTTTATGTGATTTTAATCCAATTTGGTAGAAGTTAATTAAAATGCAGAAATTTGTGGAAATTTATTAAAATGCGAAAGTACTTTTGCAGCTGTCCCGCTGGTTATTTCTGTCCTGTTGGGACGTTTGACTACGCCCCGTACGAGTGTCCAGTCGGTCACTACTGCCCTCAGTCCACACCGAGTAACTTCACCAACCCATGTCCTCCCGGCTCCTACAATCAGCAGATGAGAGCTACAGACATAGCCTGGTGTGTAGCCTGTGATCCCGGCCTCTACTGTGAGGGCTTCGGCAACTCCGCCCCAACTGGTCAGTCAAGTTTATTTCTTAATCTTGAAACTGTATTCTTTAAAGAAAATTTACCCTAAACTCTTTTTTAATAACTTTTTACGACTTCTCTAGCTTTTACTCTCATGATTGAAAAGGACAAAATTGCTTAATTGGTGTCATTTTCAATATTGAAACATATTTGGAATTGTTTTTGCTCTCGCATTCTGAGAACATCATTTTCATAAATCAGAACTTCTAAAGTAAGGAACAATAATGCTGGAAATTATTGACTGTAGTGATATTTTACACCATGAATTGATCAGATCTTGCAAAGATATGCTAACCATACAACTTATATCTCTGTTGATTTCTTGCTAAGAACCTTAAGTCATATTTACAGGTCTTTGTGATGTCGGATGGTACTGTAGCGGAGGTTCTGACAGTAACCAAACAACACAATACGGGGACGTATGCCCACCCGGTACATACTGTCCCGCAGGCTCGTCAGAACCAACGACTTGTAACCCAGGCTACTACTGCCAGTTCTATGAAAGGTTTGTATCTGTTTCAGTAACTGGTGTATAGCTTATAAAATAAATCTCACGCAAGTTTATAGTCATCATCCCTGTGAGAAACCTCTGATGGAAAGGGTTTCTTGTTAAATTAGGCTAAGGACTTATTTAAATGAGGCACAGGAGCAATTATGACTGGATGCTCTTCCTAACATCACCAATGGCTTTTGTCCAGGCTCGGACCCATGACCCAGTGTTTACTAGGCAAAAGCTCTAACCCTTAGACCACGGCTGCTCCATAGCTGGTGCATAGTTTATACCGCATTATATTATAATTAATAATATATTATAATACACTATTTAGTAAACAGACATGTCATATACTGTGGAAATATTGCAGAGAGAATGTGACAGGGCTGTGTGCAGAAGGATACTTCTGTCCCAACGGATCCTCTACAGCTGAGGATATTGACTGTCCGGTTGGTCATTACTGCCCTGAGGGTAGTTCTACCCCCGTCCCGTGCGATAATGGAACATTTAGCAACCAGCTCCGGCTAACAAGTCAGGTAAACCTTTTGTAGTCTGAGTATACAGTCTGCATACAGTAAATATAGTCTGAGTATACAGTCTGCATACAGTAGATATAGTCTGCATACAGTAGATATAGTCTGAGTATACAGTAGATATAGTCTGAGTATACAGTCTGCATACAGTAGATATAGTCTGAGTATACAGTCTGCATACAGTAGATATAGTCTGAGTATACAGTCTGCATACAGTAGATATAGTCTGCATACAGTAGATATAGTCTGAGTATACAGTAGATATAGTCTGAGTATACAGTATGCATACAGTAGATATAGTCTGAGTATACAGTCTGCATACAGTAGATATAGTCTGAGTATACAGTCTGCATACAGTAGATATAGTCTGAGTATACAGTCTGCATACAGTAGATATAGTCTGCATACAGTAGATATAGTCTGAGTATACAGTAGATATAGTCTGAGTATACACTCTGCATACAGTATATTAGACAGAAGATAGTCTGAGTAGATGGTCAACAGGTACATATACTCTACCTATATTCTAGTCTGAGTGCACACCCTGTACTGCCGGATACTACTGCTCACAGCCTGGCTCTTCTGTCGTCACCGGAGAATGTTCTAGAGGATTCTACTGTCCTGAAGGGCAGACAACTCCAACACCTACTGACTACATCTGCCCACCCGGTGAGTGTAAACGTTTGTCAATGACTCATAGCAACCCAATCAGAGTCTATCACTGTGTTTTTATTACTTCACATTATGTGAATGGATGCTTCTACGGGTGAATTTGTGGTTTCTGTTTACATGTTGTTTCATTCGATGCAACTGTGTTCAAACATCGAAAGAAAAATTCATTCGCATAATGCAAAGCTTGGAAAAGTAGTGAATTTATTGTCTCCTGCTAGCAAAAGCTAATCAAAGAGAATTTGACCAACTTATAAGTTCAAAATCTGCCCCCTGCTTATATGATAGTTCTAGTCACTTGATTTGGCCTAACGGTTGAATGAATGTTTAAAATACGTTCATTCTGCATGATCAGTCGGTTGACTAATCATGCTGCTGCCAGTATAGTAGACGCTGACTCAACACTATTTGATTTTCAGGTCACTACTGTCTAGACGGCTCAGTGTCTCCGTACAGGTGTGAGAATGGTACCTGGACCCCAGACGAGGGTCAATTCGAGTGCAGAGTCTGCGATGAAGGTGACAGTATTGTTATATTATGTTACCATGATCTTGTATTATGTTATATTATATTATATTATGTATTATTATATTATGCATTTTTGTATTGTAATATGATATATATTATATTAAATTTCGTTATATTATGTATTGTGTTATTATAATATATTATAATATATATTATTATATTATAGGTGTTGTTATATCATATTATAACACATTATATTATATACATTATGTTATAATATACAATATTTTATTACATGATAACATATCAACTATGCACATAAATTAACTATACATGAACCACATGGTGACTATTATTTCTGTATCGGTTTTACATTAGTAAGTCACGTATTCACACGCCTACTCTACATAAGCTGTGTAACAGTTATCCACAGTTGATTCTCTACTTGCTCTCCTGTGTGTAGGATTCTACTGTGACAATACCTATGATGCCACGTCATCACTCAACGACTCCTCCTGTCCCAAAGGTCACTACTGCCCTGTGGGCACAGCCTACGCTACTCAGTACCCCTGCCCCTCGGGGACCATCAACAACGTCACTCACCGAGTATCAATAGAGGAGTGCCAGCCCTGCCCCTCGGGCTACTACTGTGAGACTACAGGGGAGGTGTGGCCAGACGGCCCCTGCTCGCCTGGGTATGGAATACACTCAGTCTATGTTCTGTTGTGGTGCTGATGTTTTGTGGTTTAAAAACTATTATGTGTTGTTTTTAATGGCTACCTCGAGCATTTAAAGTAGTCCTGCAGTGAATTTTGCGAGGTTGAGATAATCTGTATGTGTTCGGTGATTCATTGCTTGGAATATGATTCAGGATGGGAGTTAAATGATTGGTTGCTGAAAATGTTAGGCCTGCACCACTACTAGTTTTTCTGTTGGTGAATAATTAGGCCCTATCACTATCCTTATCACATACACTCTATTTTTTCCATTTTCTCATCAAACTTAATACAGTTCACACTCTATATCTCATTTTTCACAATTTGGTCCTGATTTGCTGATGTGTACTAAATAAAGTAAAATGACGCACTTTCTTGTTGAACTTGTTAATGAAATGAAACAAGATGAGACGAATATACTAAACTTACGGGGCTCTCTTTATCCCTTCTATCTTATGCAGATGTGTATTTTATTTAGAGTTATTTATAACAACACTAGGAGCTATCACATCAATCTACTTATTGTTTGGTTCTCATTAAACAGCTACTACTGTAACGGGAGTGTATCGGACCGGCTACCTGAGCATCTAAGATGTCCTCTCGGCAACTACTGTCCGGAAGGTTCCGAATATCCTGTACCGTGCCCCAGCGGCACTATCGCCATAGAGACCGGCTTTTACAACGTCTCGCAGTGTACGCCGTGTCCTCCCGGCAAATACTGCACCCCGGAGAGCTCCAGCTCAGGTGAGATTATTTGCAGGTAAAACTTTACTCGGGTGAGACTGCTCGCAGGTAAAACAGTTTGGTTGACTGCTGCTTATTTTCTAGAAACGGTGTAAAAGTTTGTAAACTGGAAGACTTAATAAAAACATTTCTCATGTGACTAGAGAGTATTTTATTGTTTTAAGTTCAAAGATTTTTTTCCACATTTTCCCACATTTGCATCATGGAATATTTTGTTCAGAAATAGTTTTTACAACAGAATTATAGAAAGTTACATATTTTGTCTTATGTTATAGAAGATATATTTATTATTAAATAAACATTTTATTAGCTCGGATTCTTCTATCTCAAGTACATATAATACTGTTCTTCTTTTGAAGTTATTCTCCCTGTAGATTATACAATACAGACACCATAATACATTGCTTGTAGGCAACACTCCAGACTGTGATGCTGGATACATATGTAGCGGGGGCTCTAACACCGCCACCCCTACCGACTATGTCATAGGATATCCTTGTCCTGAAGGTCATTACTGTCAGTCAGGTGACACGTCGCCCCGACCTTGTGCGCCAGGTCAGTAGGAGCTGCAGGCTATGATGATGTATATAATATATAATAGTGCTATGATTCAGTAGAGGCTACTTCAACTTCTACAAAACCATAATTTTAGCACTGATTGGCTATTAATATGTAAATAATGGCAGTGAAGACTCTCCTCATCTCTTTCAACTTTTTTGTATTCAATAAAACTTTTCTGAACAGACATATCTATATTAATTGTGGTTTGTTCCACCAATGAAATAGAATCAAGTATTCTATGTATCTGTAAAGTATAATTTTGATTCCTTCTGCAGGTTCTTACAGTCCAATCAAACAGAACTCTGAGTGTGACCTTTGCCCTGCTGGGGACACTTGCCCCTACAATGCCATGAACTACACCCTGCCCTGTCTCTCGGGCCACTACTGTCCTAACGGATCAGTCGCTGATGGTACCCCATGTGATCAAGGTAAGCCTGCTTTAGTATGTTCCTGGTTTAGCTGAGTTTAAACACTGGAGTTAAAATATTCCTTGGCTTTTGTTTTGTTCCGGAGTCTGTAGTAATTGTGAGTCTACTAGTCTGTCTGTCTGTATCTTAGTGTTTTATTTAATTTTCTAGATTTTTATTTTCTAATTATTGTGGTATTTTCTAAATTACTTTAGTTTGTTTTTTTCTGATCAGTTGGTTGTGTTACTTCCTAACAGCATTGACTTAATGCATGCATTTTCTGTATTTTGTATTCACTGTTCAAAATTTTGCCATTAACATTTATGAAAGGTCTTGCAGATTCTTCAGTTTAATTACTTCTTTTCTTTCTCAGGTTACTATAACCCCGACATGGGGAGAGCCACTATCCACTCCTGCCTGGAGTGCCCGGCCGGCATGTACTGTGAGACAGTTGGTCTCTCGGCTCCAACCGGCAACTGCTCGGAAGGGTTCTGGTGCAGATCCACTTCCACTCGGCAGACGCCAACAGATGTGGACGGCTGGAACGATTTCTGTCCCGTTGGTCACTATTGTCCAGAAGGAGTGGAGATAGCTATACCTTGCCCAGCCGGCACTTACTATGGTCGTAGAGGTAACAAACTGCTATTGGTTTCATTTTTATTTTCGTTTCTACTATTTCGACTTATGGTCATAGCTTTGTTGTAGAGCTAGACGATTTTTCTTGTCCTTTGATGTAGTAATATTTATTCTATTTTCAATAAATATTACTTTAGTTCTCAAAATCTATGCTCTTTAATTTTGGAGGTCAAATTTTTGCTGACACAGCTCTGTATTGATGACCATCTATTTTAATGAACCATTTTGAAAGATTGTAAAAACCATCATGTTGTTATCCGAGACAATACAACCTACTTTTTTATAAATAGAACCTATTGCATTTTCCTTGAACAACTAACTTGCAATTCATATAACTGAGCATTATCCTGTGTTTAGCTGCCAAGAATGTTGAGGATTGTCTCCCCTGTGATGCTGGAATGTACTGTGAAGGACTGAACTTGACTCAACCTACGGGACTGTGTGAGCCGCGCTACTACTGTCCTTCTGACGCCGCCATCTCCTCCGCCACTCCTACTGAGTATCTCTGTCCTGAGGGGTTCTACTGCCCCTCCAACGGCACTAAGGATCCTGAGCCATGTCCCTCTGGTGAGTGAATGAGTCGTGTAACTGTGACTCAGAGGTACTCTGATTAGTTAGTGACTGGGACTGCTGGATACTCTGATAACTTAATATTAGTTAGTGAAATTTAACTTATAGGTACGATTCTCACACAAGTTTATAGTCACTATCTCTGTGAGAAAAATCTGATTGAAAAGGTTTTTGTTAAATCTAAATTATAATTATCCCACCAGGTACTTACCAACCCAACCAGGGTGGAATTTCCTGTCTAGACTGCCCAGCCGGGTACTACTGCCTCAAGAATACGTCCTGGCCCGTCACCTGTCCAGAGGCTCGATTCTGTCCTGAAGGAACTGAAACTCCTGAGATCTGTGCTCCTGGGACATTCAGAAACGAGACTGGCGGGGAGTCACAAGATGACTGTCTGCCCTGTGTAGCTGGTACGTCTGCTTCTTGAGCTCTCACGTCTGCTACGATGATTTGTTCTGATACTACGTAGTCTTTACAATACTATACTAATCTATCTATGCAGTCTTCTTTGCCAGTTGTAAACAACTTTATTCTGAAAGATTTAGATAGATGTGCCTTGAGCTCTAACCTGTAACTTGGTGTTCTTCGATTCCAAATAAATCCATTATTACATACTTGAGAGTAGATAAACTGACTTGGACTCAGCTTTTAGTCTAGTTAAGTAACGGGCGCGATATCACTGCCCCACACTGCCGTCAATGTTGGGTCTCGTTCTACCCTGTATATTTTGTCTGTATTTATATTTTGTTTCACTGTAGGCAAGTATTGTCTAGATGGTGAGATTCAAACTGACTGTAACGCCGGATTTGTGTGCATATCGGGGAGTTGGACGCCCACCCCCACCCAGCCAGATGTGAATGAGACAGTAGGAACTCTGTGCCCGTATGGACGTTTCTGTGAAGCCGGTACCATCATACCCCAGTCCTGCGCTCCCGGCACCGTAAGTCTTACACAATCTTCTGAATTTCAGTTTGATGTATTTTTATTTAGACAATTCATGATAAAAAATGTATTTTTTTATTTAGTTGATTAAAAACTAAATGTATTTCTGCAGTCCATAGAAAGTTACCTCAGATTATAGTGTTTCATACAAGAAACATTTGCACTCTGTAATAATTTTTGAGAATTGAGGTAAAGATGTTGTGATACCTTAGGAGCCGTTTATCCTTCATCTGTGTGGTTATACATGTAGGTATCACTATGTAACGTATAACTTGCAGGTGATCAGTAAAGCGGGCGCCACATCTGAGTTAGACTGTGGACCCTGCCCTGCGGGAAGGATTTGTCCCCCTCTTTCTACAGACTCAGAGCCGTGTAACCCAGGTACAACTCAGTCTACTGGTCCTATGGCAGAATTATAGTTATCAGTCATTAGACACTGTTGTGTTATTTTTCAGTTGACAACTTTTTATATTTGGAGTGTAGCAGTCTATATTTTTCCAACGGAATTTGATGCTTCTCTATCTCTCTTGTGTTTCACTATAAAAATCATCTGTTCACAATATAAGACTTCATTGTTTTTGGCAGTGAGGATTAGTCATACATGATGTGTTGTCGATTGCCTATTGGCTGAAATGTGTATGTCACTTTACCCTTGCAGGTTACTTCTGTCCATACAATCGCAATGAGACTGAATGCCCTCTGTACACCTACAATGACCTCTCGGAAGCGACCAATGACACGTGGTGTAGGGATTGCCCGGCGGGGTACTTCTGCGATGATGTCGCTATCTCCAACTACACGAGATTCCCGTGTCCTGCGGGATTCTACTGTGAACTGGCGTGTAACGAACCTTTGCCTTGTCCCAGCGGAACATACAGGCATGTCGTCTGCTTTATCTCTCCTCCATCTTGAAACCTTGATTTCTATTCATTTGTTTCATTCAAATGTTCATTTATATACTTCCCAGTGAAACTCATAGTTATTTAAGTTTTTATCTTTTTCAAACTATCAACTATGTAGTGGAGCATTATCTTCTCATATTTTGTTTTAAGTATAAACACTGTAGCTGCATTATATTTTTTCATATCTTCTCAGGAAGTTTCTAGTTGTTTCAGCTTTCGTGTTGTTTTCAGTATTTGAGTATTGAGCTAGAGTTTACACCTCATACCTTCCCTATACCTTGTTTTAAGTACAGGCTCCATATTGGAATGTTATTTCCTTATAGCTTTGTGCATGCAGACGTCTTGAGATGCTCTTGCAGACGTCAAGCTACTGTTGCAGATGTCTTGCTCTTGCAGACGTCAAGCTACTGTTGTAGATTGACTGACTATCTGATCATTTTACAGGGACACAACGACTGGAGGTTCCGTAGACGATTGTTTCCTCTGCCCTGCAGGCTTCTACTGTCCCAGCCTCAATGAGACCGATAGCCCGAGTATCTCAGCTACCAAGTGCGACGACGGCTCGTACTGTCCCGCAGGCAGCAGTCTTCAACTAAACTGTAGCTCAGGCTATTACTGTACGAACGCCGAGTACCAGTTACCTTGCAACGCCGGAACTTACTGTCCAATGAGAAGTGCTTCTCCCATACCCTGTCCACCAGGTCACTACTGTGAGGCACCACCGTGTAACGCCACAATACCAGGTATGTGTAGTTTGTGATGCTACAATATCATATATAACTAACATGTAATATTAGGTATATCTGACGTGTAACGTTGCAATATATTTAGCTTGTAATGCCACAGTACCAACTCTACTTAGTTGTTACTGCCACAATACTAGATATAATATTTAGCTTGTAATGCTACAATATCATGTTTATCTAACTTGTACCACCACAACATCAAGTCTACTTTGTTTACCACCGCCAGCCCGTTTTATTCAGATACTGCTTTAAGTTATCTAGTTTTATTCTGACATGTTTGCTATTTGAAATGCTAGAATAATCTAGAATTCTTTGTACCGCTACCATACCAGGCAGCATGTGAATTCAACGACAATTTTCCATGTTTTCAAATTTCCTCTGTGATTTCATGGACTATATGAATTTTAGGATTTGAAAGAGATGGTGAGTTGTCCGCTCAGATCTAAGTCAATCTGACTATCTAATACCGGGTGGGCCCACCCCCGTCCCCACCTGCACATATATTTTACACACAAATTGTTCCAGCACTGTCTGCTGCACATGTTCATTGATATCTATCTAAGTTGTCCTCCTAACCAACCAACCACTACAATGATGTGCACTCTTGTGGTGGACATCATTGTAGTGATGTTAAACATTATTTTTGGCACATAACGCTCTTGTTTGATTAGCTAAGCATTACCGATGGCTACATGCTCGTGTTTGATTGGCTAAGATATGACACACTATTGCTTTTAAACGTTATGTTTGTTGCCATCCGCTATTATTTGTAAAAAATGTGGGCTTCAGTTGTGTTTTATATTCACTGGGCTGGAACAATCATAATTATTTAATGCTATATTTTTTAAGGTCTGTCTTTATCATTTCACCTCCTTTTTTGCGTACATTATAATCATGTATACTGAGATTACATTCAATATTATGAAATTCCTATGAATCACCTACTGCTATTTAGGTGCTATGCAGCCTACCATTTGCCCTCTGGGCTACAGAGAGAAGAATAACGGTAACTCGAGTCGTGTGGACTTTGAAAGCACCTGCGAAACGTGTCCCCCTGGATACTATGGTGCCAGAGATGACAGGAGTGACTGTGACTCATGTAGAGCTGGTGTCGTCTGCATGGAGGGATCTGTCACTGACGCACCTCTTGGCAATGACTCAGCTACTCATGGCTTCGATTCTACCAGGTTACTTTTGTGTTTCTTATATTTAATATTTTCTACATTTGTCAGTTCCTCATCTTAACAGTTTATTTATTGCATTCAGATTAAAAATTGAAAATCAAACTTTGAAGCTAGTTTTTACATTAAAGCTAAATTTAAAAATGATTAACTTTCTTTTCAGAATTATTTCATAAGTTTTCTTCTTTCTTATAATAATAAAAGAAGAAATTTGTTTTACTCGTTTCAAAATACATTGGTAATTTTTTTAATTTTATAATATTTGTCATTTGTAATAAAATTATATTTATGCTTCTCTTGGCAGATCTTACCCATGCCCACCCGGCTACTATTGCCCGCAAACATCGGGGGCTCCCTTAGCGTGCCCTAAAGGAACATACAATGCTCTTCAGAGTAAGGGGAGCGTCTCGGACTGCCTGGACTGCCCGGTAGACCATTTCAACCACCTCACTGGTCAAACGGGCTGCTTCAGCTGCGGCGGAGAAGCTAGCCAACCAGTGGAAGGAAGTGACACATGTGAATGCACAGGAAGTGGGCGTGACTTCCAGGTTCGTAGTTCTTTCTAAAAATGGTTTTGTTGATCATGTTTTTAAATACATACTAACTGAATGAAGCTTATATTTGACTCGTGAAATGTTCACCTAATATACTTACAAGTCCTATTCGCTATGATGAGTCATCATGTTTCTGTATCGTTTCCCTATGACGTTTCAGCCATCGGACAGACAATGCCCATGTGCAGCAGGATTTACTCTCTTAGAAGAGAGAGAAACCGATTGCGTAAAGAGAGTATATGACCTTTGTACTGAAGGTCAAACAAGAAACCAAGATGGCCAATGTCTCGACCTTGATCAATGGAAGAGTTATTGTTCTGAAGAGGTACTGCTAGCATAAATTATCACTTTTTTCTTCTCCATTTGATATTTTTGCCTTTGCTCTTTAGATTCTCCTTTCTAAGTTTATTAATAAAAAAAACAGTTAACTTTTACAGTTCTTCTGTTCTATTTATAAGTTTTTGATGTTTTTGCTTTACATTCTTATTATAATATTTTCTTTTTAACATTTCATATTATAAGAGTTATTTCAGTTTCCCTATTTATACTTCTTCTAGTTTTACTACATGTGTTAGTTAAATTAATTTTAGTAAAATTACATAATTTACTAGTTTTAATGTGTACTAGTTAGATTATTGTTATTAGTTATACTTCTTTTACTAGTTGTTATTTCAGTCTGATTAGTTTTACAACTTACAACACATACTAGTTTTATTAGCTGGTGTGTTGACTAAAGCATTGCATCTTGATGACTCATACTTTTGGTAAACGTCTGCTGCACTTTAGGTGTGTGAGTCATACATTGGAGTAGACACCATACTGGGTTTATGTAAATGTAAAGTAGACGACCTTGAAGAAGTGTGTGACCTTGAATGTCGTCTTGCACAGAGATACAGTATTTCCTTCATCTGCCCGGCCTCTCCACTCGAACCTTTCATTGAAGTTAGAAATCAAAAGGGCCAAGTTCAGGTGAGCCTTTAGATTAATTTGCTTATTTTATATAACTATAGGTGCTAACCTACATGTGTTTTCTGCCTTGAACTAATGAAATTTTAGCAAATAAGTTAAAATAATTAAATGTTTTCCAAATTGTTTTACAGTGTTCAAGGTTTTTCTTACGTCATTAGTCAAGAAACACAGATTTTTACATGTTTATTTATAATCATTACTCGGTTCTCAATTATTATAGTGAACCATGTTATTGTAAAAGTCCATTCTGTATGCCTGCATTTAAAGGCTTCATTAGTGTTGCGGGAATTTAGTCAGTTTTTTATACATATTCCAAATCAGCTTATGAAAATATCCTAAATTGAAAGGTTTTGTGATTTTTTTAAGCAGGTTTGGTCCTAGTTTACGGATAAAGTAAATTGACCTTCTTGTAGACGTATCATTTAATCTCTTATAATCTACAAGTTTCAAGTTTCATGGTCCTTGCAAGCAATGCCTGTGATCCGTACCGTATGTTCTGCAGGTACAAATCCCGGCTAATAACCTTCGTAAGGTCATCAACTCCCGCAACACCATCACAGAAGATCAGTGTGTCGGGGAATACACCGAGCCCGCTCACCTCATAGACATGGACTCCTCGGGCTTTGTGGGTGTCTACCAACCCGACCCGTCCATTGTCATCAACCTGCTTACCTCCAACACTAAAGGAAACTACACCGGGAATATAACTAGTGAGTATTAAATTTTACAAAATTTTCAACTTTACATACAATGATTGCTAATACTTTTCTTATTTGCTGCACATATCTTTATTTTCAATTATTTTTATAAATTGTGTTTAATAAACTTCTTTTATTTTTTTAGGTGCTGGTTTTGGTGAGTAAAAACTATTTCTTATTTTTATATTTTCATTACATCACAATAATATTTCTATCATATCAAAATGTTTCATTTTCTGTAAATTAGCCAATCAAATTGTAGATTACAACTTGAACAACATACAACAGAGACAGCTATTGGCCACAAGTGCAAACAATCTGAACGGCATCAGAAACCCGACTGTGTGTCTGAAGTATGGAGAGACGATGTTCTTCAGTGTGTCTAACGAGAACTACCCCGTCTATGATCGGTGAGTGAATGTCATTGGTTGAAGCTTGTTTGTAGGTCATTTGCTAACTCATCTTCTACAGCTCCTTACACTCTCCACCCCTATTATCTCCGCCCCTACCTTTCCTACCCCTTACACTCTCCACCCCTATCCTATACACCCCTACCTTCTCAACCCCCTACACACTCACACAATATAAATCTTTATTTCAATATTTTCATGAAGACTAAAGTGTTATTAATCGATTTCGAAACTTCAACATTAGCTTTGTAGCTGCTCAGTCTAACAGATTATTGAAATATTTTTTGAAAGGAAGTATGACTTGGTAGCACTGTTTTATCACAAAAGACTTTCCAAGTTGTGCCTGTTCTATTATTATTTGGTTTATAACAAGTCTAATAAAACATGCCAGCAATTTTTTACGCAGTTGTCTTCTCTTTTCGTCAATATCACTCACTTTAGATTCTTAGACTCATTTAATATAATATTATATTGTCTTTTTAAAAGTTTTATTACAGCATATTATAAGGCATTCGTTGCTAGTTTGAAATTGTCTACTCTTTGCATATTGCTCACAAATGAATCATATGCTATTGCTGTGTAAGATTAGGTGTTCTTGGACTATTTCATAATTCATAGTTTATGTATTGTATTCCGAATTTTCGAGTTTTTATTTTTCGTCAACGATGCAACTTTGTTTATTTTTCCAAGTTTTAAAGGAAATGAAGGCTATAGTAGTCGCACTAAGTTCTGAGTGTGAGATGATTTCATTACACAAATTCCTGCATTTGACTTTCATTATTTACTCATTCAAAGGAATATTTGATTATTTAAGAACTCTTTCTTACAGAGTTGTCTGCCTTTTAAATCTGCTATCAATAAAGCTTAGATAAGTTTCCATTACAAGTGAAGCTCTTCTATTGCAACTTTACTGTTCTGCGCTGCAGCCTACAATCTGTTGACATACCGTAACGTTATGTATTGATGTCATGTATTGCATTATTATCTCTCATTGGTGCGCGTGCCCTCGGTAATTTATATTCTAAATATATTTTAACTCTTAGAAATTTAGATTATAATTCTAGGAAGACAGATTCTGTCTATAAAATAATCAGGTAGGAGGCGTACATGCACATCCCTTCTATTAGTGTAAGATATGAAGGCTAATTGCTGTATAACTCAGTACACAAGTGTATATCAGTACGTCATAGCTGGTATGATAATAGGTAGATGGTGATATGTGATAGTTTGTTTGTTTACTAGAGGAGACATTGTGGCGGCAGCAAATACCTGCCATAAATAAATTATATGCTGCCTTTTTCATGTTTCGCAATTTATTTCAACTGACTTAAAAGTGACTGAGCTTTGAAGCTTGCAAATTATGGGTTACTTTATTGTAATATTCAATGTAATACTTAATGTATTGCAGCGGTATGTTTTACTTTAATGTATGATCATATATGTGTATATGCTAATAAGTTATATTTTGCTGAACTTTATTTTATGTCATGTTTGCTGTCATGTTGTATTGTAAAAAATTATATTTTCCCACTCCATATCATATAGATAATTGTATTCTATTTAATTTAGTTGTATTATTAAGTGTACCTGTTCCTGTGTGTGCGCACAACTCCTAGTTGTAATGGAACAAAGTTTTACATCTTTTGACAACAGATAATTTTATTGACCGTAAATTTAGAAGAAATCATGAATAACGTTTGCACATGAAAGCATATAGTACTATGACGATATCATAGATATGTTTCCTTTTCTATTTTGTCTTCTTGGATTCACTAAACCGCTTTTTAGAGACTATTTGCCACTGCAACTCTCTGCAAGAAAAATCAACCATTTACTTACCGAGTCAGATTCTATTTAAGATTTTAACAGCGGGTTTTCTTTTACATATCTGTTTTGCTTTCTGAATTAAAATTTTATTTACGTGCACCTCTTTACGATTGAACTTAGTACATCAACGCCTCTGTAGGCAAAGGTCTAGAATGTTAAAATATGGCAGTCTTACCCCACTGGATCTCTTCCCTCTGGTGGGAGGTCTGCGAGTCGTACCATATGATAGAAGCTTCATCCATTCTGGTTCAGGTCCCAAGTTTAAATGACCTGAAATACATACAATAAACTTCACAATAGTATTAATCACTCTTAAGGGCTTCACTGATTAAAAAACCTTGTTTACAGTCAAGATAAAACTTTGTCTTCTGCTATCTTTTAAAAGAAAACTTTGTATTTGTTGGAATTTTACTGTAACTCACCGAAAGCGCGCTTTGAGATTGGCTGCATTTCACTTCTCCTTCTCGCGTCATATCTAGTAAAACACACCAAAGGTTGATACATAAAACTGTCTCAAATATAATCTAATGAAGCTTTTCCTCTCTTTCCTGCTCTAATAACAAGAAAATCGTCAATTTTCTTGAATGCAAATGATAACTACTTGCAAATACACAAAGTGGAAATACATTTGTGTGACTAGCCATTAATCTGCTGAACCTAAGTTCTTTACTTGCTCAAAAGATTCAATTTTCATAGTATTTTGACTTGCTCAAGAGAGTTTTCATGTTTCTCTAAGTAACCCAAACAACCTTTTCTCTTCATCATCTCCATCGCTCTTTCTTATCTCTTTGAGTGACCCAAACACCCTCTTCTCTTCGCTGACATCTTCATCATTGCTTTCATCACTTCTCGACTGATCTAGAGATCCAAATACAGCCTTCTCATCCTCTTCTCTCTCTTTCACCATCTCTCCCATGAGTTCTAACAAGAGCTTGTTATAGATCTCATTGCTTATCTCCAATATTTCCTTTCCTATTTTGTCTTCTTGGATGTCACTGAACCACTCTTCAAAGGCTGTTTGGGGTTTACTAGCCTCTGCAACTCTCTGCAAGAAAAATCAACTATTTACTTACGGAGTCAGATTTTATTAAAGATTTTAGCAGCGGTTTTCTTTTACATTTCTGTTTTGCTGTCTGAATTATAATTGCATTTACGTGCACCTCTTCACGATTGAACTTAGTACATCAAAGCCTCTGTAGGCAAAGGTTTAGAATGTTAAAATATGGCAGTCTTACCCCACTGGATCTCTTCTCTCTGGTGGGAGGTCTGCGAGTCGTACCATCTGATAGAAGCTTCATCCATTCTGGTTCAGGCCCCAAGTTTAAATGACCTTAAATGAATACAATAAACTTCACAATAGTATTAATAAATCTTAAGGGCTTCACTGAATAAAAAACCTTGTTTACAGCAGCTGTTGGAGTCAAGATAAAACTTTGTCTTCTGCTATCTTTTAAAAGAAAACTTTGTATTTGTTGGAACTTTATTGTAACTCACCGAAAGCACGCTTTGAGACTGGCTGCATTTCACTTCTCCTTCTCGCGTCATATCTAGTAAAACACACCAAAGGTTGATACATAAAACTGTCTCAAATATAATCTAATGAAGCTTTTCTCCTCTTTCCTGCTCTAATAGCAAGAAAGTTGTCAATTTCTTGAATACAATTGATAACTACTTGCAAATATTCAAAGTGAAAATACGTCCCAGTGTGTGACTAGCTGAAGCTAACGTCTTTACTTGCTCAAAAGATTAAGTTTTGATAGTATTTTGACTTGCTCAAGAAAGTTGGAAATTTTTTAGCTGTTTCATTGATATAGTGAATTGAAAATTGAATGCGAAAAAGTAACAATAGTTAAATCTAAAATAGAAATAAATTTTACCTAGAAGTTTCCATCTCCTCTGGTCGTGCCCAGCAGCTCATCATTAGGGCTCCAACAAAAAGCAGTGTGAAAGTCATCACTCTAACATCTACTGTAGATACCTCACCAGTTCTTCAAAATATGTGATCAGTTAAAATATTTGCCTTTTAAGTCTTGGAACTTGTTTGTAAGAAGTCCCTTTTATCTTGTGAAGTATTTCTGTTATATGCGATGTATAACGTGGTTTGGTTACAATTTTGTACTGTTATACCGTAACTGTTTTGTTATATAAAACTGAACCATTTATATAGGCAGCATAAATCATACATGATAATAAAACAATATGGACAATATGAACAATTTCTACTTCCTGTTTCAATATCCTGTTGTTACAAACAAATAGCGAAGCAACAAACAAGCTGTACAAGTGGGTAATTGTAACTTAAACCCTACAGACTTGTGACTGCATAATCAAACAATGACATGCACTCAAGTATGCACTTGAAAGCATATAGAATACTTGATAATCTTTCAATTTGCTTTGGTTTTATCAATAGACATCTATGTTTTATACAATATTTTTCAATATCTACAATGTAATGACTTTGGTGGAGATGTACATTTAAATAGAAAAGCTTTAATCATGAAATTTATGCAAGCTTGTAAATTTTATGGCATCTTCAACAATTCTTGCTGTCTTTCTATTTTTATCACGTCTCCTATTTTTGCTTCTTTTACTGACATTCATATGCAAGTGCTCTATATGCTGGTAGCTTTGAGCCGTTAAACTGTCAAATTCAGAGATCATATATTATTTATGATACATTTTCATAGAAAGGTTTGCTATGGAATTTTTTTTATTAATTAGTTGTGTAACAGTTTGCTCAAAATGTCACAAAGAGTTTATATACCATTTTTGCATTAATAACAAACTTGGTCTAGCCCTGGTCTAGGGGTTAGTAAGCACGAAGTCATGGGTTCGAGCCGCGACAAAGGCCATTGGTGATGTTACGAAGAGCATCCAGTCATAATTTCTCCTGTGCCTCATCTTAATAAGTCCTTAGCCCGCTTTAACAAGTCTTTTCCATCAGGGTTTCTCACAAGGATGAGCTTTATTTAAATGCTGATTAGAATGAGCTGATTTCTAAATTTTTGTAACATCATGTAACAGTTGTTAGTTGCTGTGAGGCTATGGCAGCTCTACTGCTCTTTAACTCTTAGAAATTTGGATTATATTTCAAGAAAGACATTTTCTTGTACGTAAACTAATCTGGGAGGGGGCGTGCCTGCTCCTCCACTTCCATAATGTAGGATTTGAAGGCTAATTGCTGTGTAACTCAGCATACATGTACAAGGCTGGTGTCACAATAGGTAGATGGTGATATGTGATAGAATTTGTTTACTAAAGAAGACTTTATGTAGGCAGCGAATAGCTGCCATAAATAAATTATTTGCTGCCTCCTTCATTTTTGCAGCACATTTCAACTGACTTAAAAGTGACTGAGCTTTGAAGCTTACAAATTATTGGTTACTTTATTGTAATATTCAATATAATACTTAATGTATTGTAGCCATATGTTTTACTTTAATGTATCATATATGTATATGCTAATAAGTTCTCATTTTATGCTATACATTATTTTGGATCATATTTTCTGTTGTGACGTAGTGTAATAAATTATATTTTTTATGCACCATATCATATTGATAATTTTATTTTATTTAATTTAGTTGTATCATAACGTATGGCTGTTGCTGTGTGTGCGCACAACTCTTGGTGGTAATTTAACATAATTTTGCATCTTTTAACAACAGTTAATTTTATTGACTGTAAATATAGAAGAGGTCACGAATATAAAGTTTGCACAGGAAAGCATATAGTAATATGAAGATATCATAGATAGTTGACATTAATTGTTCTACTTTGAGTTTTGGATTCCAAACATAATGTTTCTGCAAGAAGACTTCTTGCAATATATGATGAGCTGGTAGGATGCATACATCAAAGAGAAAGAGAGTAATATAGTTTATATTATTTATCCACGTATTTACTGTTTGTGTGTGGGGGTTTGGGGGGGGGGTGTAAGCAGTCTCTCAGTAGTCAATAGGTATATCTATAAGGAAACTTATTTAAATAAATATTTTGTTCTAGAACCTGCTAGAAGCTTGGGGAACCTTTTCATCTCTACTAGTCCTCTCTGTTGTACATCTCCATCTGCAATATCGTGTATCAGTTTTAATGTTAATTTTGTAATTTCTAAAATTCATCCAGGGTTGAATGAATTCTAGAAAATACAAACACAGATTTTGTAAGAATGCTGTCACTTTCCTACTAACCTCATCAACAACTACTTTTCTAGATTCTTTTTCGGGTTCACCTCCTGTTTTCTCTATGCTTGCCCTGAAAAATGGCATTTTAAGATTTATCTGAAAGTATAATATTTATACCATTGATAATAGTATATTTAACATATAATATCATAGCAATTAAAATACTATAGGCTGTAGATGAGATGGTAAATTCAAGTTACATAAACACCGGTTAATTATTCATAAATAATAAAATTTTACTCTAGCTTTGCATTTATCTAAGCATCTGTATCTCTGTACTTGAATATTCTTATTACTTTTTATATGTTCTGTAATTATTCCAACTATTTTTCTCATCAAATCAGTAAAGAACTAAAAAAATTAAAATACTCCGTTTCACCCAAACTTTCATGCTATAGGTTAGTTAGATATAAAACTGCATATAATTTCCTACCTGGCTTTAGAAACTGGTAAATTCATTGACGTATCCATCTTTGTTGCTTCCACCCTCTCATAATCTATAAATAAATATTTATAAATTATTATTGATGGCTCAATTGTATTACTTCAGTTTACCCCATTCTGTTGATATCCATGTACCAACTTATAGCAATCTCCTACCTCTAGCTTTCTCTTGCTTCTTCCATTTCCTCATTCTTTCAGCCTGTTCAAGTTTCTGAAAAATATTGAAATTCTAAATTGTAAATTCAATTAAATTTAAACAATGCCACAGTTGTAATTAAACCCTTTTGTACTGGTACTTGATATGACCAGCTACCTGTGTGGGCAGCTGTTATACTCTGTCAAAGCTAATAAAGTTGTTACACTGAAACAGGCATTACATAACATAACATTACATAACATGCTAGTAGTTTAAACAATTGCAGCTTCTTTTAGGTTTGATTACTTTAGAAGTTCCTTGAAACTATTTAGGTGCTGGCACAATATATATTTTTACACATATCTTTATGCACTTCTACCTCAAACTTTTAGATCTGCTCAATAAATGTTATTACCTTCATTCTGCCCAAGAGGTCGTGTGTAGCCGTGTTTTCATTCATATAGCCGGTGTTCCCTCCTACTTCTCGTATTTGTCTGCCAACGTGTAAAGGAATGCTGGTTATAGTTTGCATTGTAACTGGCTACCAGCTTGATGAAGCTTATTTAATCAAATCAAAAGAAATACAGAACAGAGTTTCTTACCAATTGAAAAGTTGTTATTTTTCTAGCCTTACCTCAGACTGCCAAAAACTCTTTTTTCCTCATCAAAATCAGCTTCATCAAAACTTCTCAACTCTTTAAAAGATCCAAAAACTCTTTTCTCTCCGTCGTCTCCCACACTCTTTCTTATCTCTCTGAGTGACCCAAACACCCTTTTCTCTTCATCATTGCTTTCTTTACTTCCAAGCTGATCTGGAGATCTCCTCTCATCCTCTCCTCTCTCTTTCACCATCTCTCCCATGAGCTCTAGCAAGCGCTTGCGATAGATCTCATTGTTTGCTTCCAATATTTCCTTTTCTATTGCGTCTTCTTGGATGTCACTGAATAGCTTTCCAGAGACTACTTGGGGTTCAGCAGCCAAGGGAACTTTCTGCCAGATATATCAACCATTTTATTACGGAATTAGATTCTATTGAAATTCACAACTCTATTTTGCCTTTTGAATTACAATTGTATTTAATTTGATATTTATTTCAATTGAACTTAGTATAGGTCAATGTTTCTGTAGACAGCTTTTTTAGAATATATAAGTATGATAGTTTTAGAATGTAAAATATGGCTCTCTCACCCTGCTGAATTTCTTCCTTCTGGGAGAAGGTCTGCGGGTCCTACCTTCTGATAAAAGTACCATCCAGTCTGGTTCAGGCCCCAAGTTTAAGTGACCTTAAATATATACAACGCAAATCACAACAGTATTAATTAGCATTGCAGGGTTGCAGGGATAACCTTGTTGACAGTGACTGTTGACTTTTAAAAAATATTCATTAATTTTTTTTTAATAAAAAGATTTGTCTCTTCCTATCAGATTTTAAAAGAAAACTTTGCCTTTCAAAACTTTTGGAATTTCATTGTAACTCACCGAAAGCACGCTTTGAGACTGTCTGCGTTTCACTTCTTGTTCCCAGATCACTGCTAATAAAACACATCAAAGCCGATGCATAAAACATGTCTCAAATCTCAACAAAGTATTTCTCCTTTTTTTTGCTCTAATAACCAAAAATATTAGCAATTGGTCTCACACACAAATGGTAACTACTTGCAAATACACAGTATGGAATTAAGTCCAAAATGTGTAACTGCTGAAAATAAACACTTCATTTTTTCAGAGATTCAATTTTGACAGTACTTGAAAGAGTTGAAAATTGTTTTTATAAATTTAATTGAAATAATAGATTAATAATGGAATGCAAAGAAATAACAATGTTCATGTTTGAGATAGAAATAAATTTTACCTGGACATTTCCATCTGCTTCGTTTGTGCACAGCACATTATCATTAGTGTCCCAACAAAAAGCAGATTGAAAATCATGACTAACATCTACTCTATATCGCAGCAGTTTCTCAAAGCATGTAATTAAAAGGTATCAAACAGTGCCTGCGCTGCGTATAGCTGTACTTGGAAACTGAACACCCTGAGCTCAATTGAAACATGCACTCATGTGCCGAGGTATTTATTTCTTCCGAAGAACTAATCAATAATAATTTATATTTGATGCCTCAAGCCTATTCCTTCATCATTCTTTCTTCTTGCTTATAGATGTAAAACTAATTTTCTCTTCAAACTTTTATTTGTCTTTTAAGTCTTGGAACTTGTTTGTAAGAAGTCGTACTGTGATTGCATAATCAAACGATGATATGCACTCAAGTGTGTACTTGAATGCATATAGAATACTTATTACTCTTTTATTGTGCTTGGGTCTTAGCAACATAAATATAGAAATACGATTTTATGTAATGTTTTTAAATGTCTATAATGCAATAACTTTGGTGACGATGCACATGTATTAAAATAGAAATTTGTAATGACAAATTTATGCAAGGTTGTGACTTGTTATATTACC
Source organism: Bugula neritina (assembly GCA_964035545.1). Taxonomy (NCBI): domain Eukaryota; kingdom Metazoa; phylum Bryozoa; class Gymnolaemata; order Cheilostomatida; family Bugulidae; genus Bugula; species Bugula neritina. Next base: position 7,399,005 of record OZ037772.1, on the reverse strand, counting down.
ATTTTTCCAACTGGTTATGACTTTTTACCATGTTTTCCTATTTATGTCACGTTTCCTATTTTTACTTTTGTTGCTGACATTCATTAACAAGTGCGCTATGCCCTGTAGCTTCTGTCATTATGACTGTCACATTCAGAGCTCACATATCATATATGATTGCTTTCCATTGAAATGTTTTTTTAGAGCTTTTTATTAATTAGATTTGTGGCAGTTTGCCTAAGATCTTATAATAATGAAGTTTCTTTAGATGTTTTTTGGATTAATGTTAATAGACTTGAGAGAAAGTGACATATTTCGCAATAAGGAAAATGCATCATTTGATATTCACTTTGCAGAATGCATTAGAGTAAACTTTTTTATATTTAAATGCTGAGTTAGTGTCCATCTTTCTAATATCATAAAAAAGTAGCTAGTTGCAGAATACTTTTAGTGGCTTCCTTTTTAACAGTAATCTGGGTAGAAGGATTATCTGATGTTATATTGGCAGCCCGTCTCATCCCCTTCGTCATGTTCCGTGTGTTTTTTATTATCATGTTTGTTTTGTTCTATATTTAGCAGCAATCAGTATGTCTCCATTTCACTTTTATTATCTTGTATTTCCTGTTTGTAGAAACAACCTGTACAACACGAATGATAAGTTTGACTATGGCGGATTCCGAGAGTTACAGGAGGCTCAGAGTCAGGCCGAGACGTCCACCACCCTCTTCACATACAGGTTCAAGGATCCTGGGGTATACGTCTTCTACCTCAGCTCCAACATCAACAAGAAAATGGTAGGCACAATACCTCGGGTTTTCCAGGCTATTGCATCATTTGGTAAAAGCTTGTTTCTGTTTATTTTCCAAGGTAGTAAAAAGAAAATTATAGTTAAACTCCATTTTGTCTTTCTATTTGCATTCAGTAGAATTTTAGCTTAGATAATCTCCTATTCAATGTGACTTCTTAATTTGAATGCGCGTTTTGTACTTCCAATACTTTTAGTATGTCAAAGTGATGGCACCCAATGCCCAGTGTTCCGAAGATGGACCCTTCTTCCCCACAACTCCGCGTTACGTCATACAGAACGGCATGTCGGTGGAACAGGATATCCTGCAGTCACCTGACTGGGTGCTCATTGCTCTCATGTGTGTCGCCATCTTGCTGACGGTGATAGTCGTCATCATTGCTCTGGTAAGGGTCAGCAGTTACTGCCAACTTGCTGTCATATTATTGGGCAGACATGCTGGGGAAAGGGTAATAGTTGACTATTGTTACCAATACTTTCCTACAACAGCTGTCTATAGTAAAACAGTCTTGTTACAAGAGTTGTAAGGGTAGTCGCACTGCTATACACTGCGTTTCCATGTGAATAGATTTTTCATTTGGTGTTTGCAAACAGCTACATGGGATGAAAGTAACCATAAGCTGATACAAACCACAACCACTAATTAATATGTGAGCATCCATTCCCAGAATGCTCAGTCATGGAACTGCAGTGATAATGAAGCAGGGTTTTTTGTTAGTTGTAATTACTTTCTGAAATAAGAATGGTACAGCCGTTAGTTAAACCAACTTTAGTAGTGATTATTTTAGTTGGCTATCTGATGAATGGAACATGTTCTGTGGCTAATCAAAATTAAGCAAATTAGAAAGTGAGATATTTGAGGTGTATACAATGTTACTGCTATAGTTTGCATGCTGTATACTGTTATAGAGGAAGTATAAGCAGCAAATTCTAGTTCAATTTCTTTGTGACACGAAAATAATGAGGTTGTCCTAATCTCTACAAGTGCTAGCAGCATCTGACATGTACTTCGCTGCCTCTAGGGCGAATTTCTATTATTTGCTAGACTATTCCAGTTCAATGTCTGATTGAAAACTGTCAGTCAGCGTGAAGTCCAATAACTAATCATGTCCGGCAGCGCTAGATAATGACATTCCAACACAGCTGACTGAAGAGGAGTGACTTTTTTGCTCCTACATTTCTGCGCTTGCATCTTCTTCAAGTTTTAAATCAACTTAAATAAAAGAAGATAATTTTTTTTTAAAGTTACAGAGTAGTCTAATTGACCAATCACAAAGGCTTTTCTATTAAATAGTAAGCTTTACTATCCAATCACAGTCCATGTCACATCTGTAGGTTCTCTTCAAGAGATACGGCTGGAACAAGTTGATGTTTGCTGACAAGAGCTACAGGTGGCTCACTAAACGCAAGCCATTTGACGACTACTCTAGCCGTGGCTCCAACGTCCACGCCATTAAGAAGTACCACCGAAATATGAACACTCATAGCTCCTCCCCCAACGACATTCAATTGGCCATCACCTCAGCAGACGCATCTGTCGGCGGTACTCGCATTTCCTGTTGAAATAGTTGTTGCTCAATTTTGGTTTACTCTGATATTGAATCTCGATCATTTCACTTATTTTCCATGTTTTATCCCAATTGTTAGTAAATCTGGGTGTGCAGACGTGATGATAAAGTGTCAGGCCTGCACACCCAGATCTGCTAAAAAATTAGGATAAAACATGCAAAATTAGAAAAAATCTTGCTCATCCAGCTGTATATGTTAATATTTTATCATTGTACTGCAAGAAACTATATACAATAGCAGCTAAACTGTGAGAAATAGCTAAAAGCTAGAGATATGTAGTGTGTACTAAATTAAGTAAAATATACCCGTATGCATCTGTACTATTTTTCCAAATTAATTAACCTGTCTTTTATGTTTTTTTGTTTGTTTTTGTGTTTATTGAAAATTGTTGTGTAAACTCAGGTGCAGAGCTGAAGGAAGTGAAAGAAGATGAATTCTGGGATTACGAGCAGCAGGTTGATCTGGAAGCATTCACTGCGAGCACGCTCTACGACAAACTAGCCAGTCAGTCTCACTCCATCACCCAGAACCTGGCTCGGCAGAAAGAGGAAGCGAAATCTTTATACCAGAAGGTAGGATTCCTTATCACTGTGACTTGTGTTTCAGTAGTAGAAGATTTTTTAATTTAATGTCTTCTGCTTTTTCTCTCAGGCGGTTTGATATTGCGAATTTGAATTTATTGATTTTTTGAAATAGTTCAGTTGCTTATCTATAAAGAACCAAGTATTTCGTCATAATTTTCTTGTACACTTGCGTTATAGTTCTTTTTGTGAAAGTTAAGTAACACTTGCAAGTGATCTATTAACCAATTTTTACGCATGAGTGCATACCTTCAGGCATCGTACTGTCCCCTGTGATTTATGCTTCCCCTCTTTTGATCTGATGTTGTAAATATGTCTTGAGTTTTCTATTCTTGTTTGTTTTGATGTGAGATTGAATTATGTATTTACTAACTGTTTTGTGGTTTTATATTTTCATGTATAGATGTATATACGTCTGCATGTATAGATTTATATTTTACGTCTGCATGTATAGATGTATCTACGTCTGCATGTATAGATGTATCTACGTCTGCATGTACTTCTGTAGGTTCTAGGTCAGAATATATATATTTCTGTATTTTCTATGTGCACATGTATGTTTGTCAAGTTTATATACTCAACTCGAAACAAATTATTAGTGCGATATTGATTTTCATCTCTATAAAAATAAGTTCATTTCCTTATGACTGTAGCTGTCAGTTGTTCTTAATTAAACAATCACAAATTAAATTGATTAAATACTTTTTGTTTCTCACTCCACTTGAGAATTTCAAAATTTCAAAAATTTGATGCTGTTTCCGCCCTACCGACTTGTTGATTTACAGGTATCCAATCAGAATCAGTCTTTGAAAGGTTTGTGGGCGGCCAAACTCAATCTGGAAGGTCGGTCATCACTGGCCACTCGGGAAGATCTTGTCATTTACGAGACTAAATTAGAGGAACTGGAAATTGAGTTGGAGAGAAGGAAACAAGTTGGTCACAGGTGACGTCTGCTTCTACTAAAATCATGACTCATACAACTGAAAACTTGTTTGCCCAAACGATCTGAATTTTTCCTAGTTTGTTGTCACCAATTCTTTCTAAACCTTTTGCTATTTTGTATAATTATATATTTATATAATACATAATAATAATCAGTTTATCATGATAGTGACTGCCGTACTTTCTTTACTGTCACAAATTATCAGCTGTCAATCTCGGTTTACATCTGGCACTTTAACCGTCGTGTATTGTTCTCACAGGTTCCAAGTAGCCTTAGATAAACACATGAAGTTAATGGATTCTGAGGCTAAGCACGTTGAGACTCACCAAGTGTCATTTGACAAAGACTTGGCGGAAGTGATGTCATTGCTTCGTACTCATTCAGAGAAACTACACAGGAAACAGCTGACCAGGAAAGATGGCAGCTTTGACCAGGATCAACATGATCAGGTTAGTTTTCACTATTAAATACAACTTTTTTCTTTCTTACATATTTATAAAATATTTCCTATCGTAAAGTTAGAAAGCAATTGTTTGTTTATTTTGATTACAATGATATATTTTGCTAGTTTTTCTCAATAATCCTCCAACCTATGATTCTGTTTTATTATAAACCAAAAAATTATATCCTTTCCATTCAAAGCAGTAGAGACTTTTAAGCCCCTAGAAATAGTTGTGGTTTCTTACTCAGATTGCTGGAAAAGTGCGGGTGCTATTAGAAAGCCTCCACAATGAAACATCTAAAGAGTGTAAGAGGGTGGGAGCGTGGGCTGTGCTCGGTTCTTCCACCGGGTTCACCATCTCACATAACGGAGATAGTCTCACCAGAGACGACCTTCTGGACGCTGACTCTGGTATCAAGAGGTCAGATATACTGAAGTTAGATTCTCTCACCGGCCTCATTCTTCCTCAGCCCGGCATCTGTCCTCTTCAAGGTGATTGGTTCCTTCACCCGCAGACGGGCAAACTTCTACCAATCGAAGGCCACGTCTCGTTTGATCCAATCAGCTCAAGGCTCATATTCACTGCAGATTCTGCCTGTGGTAAGTGATTAGTAGTCGTACCAGGAAGTGGTCTATGCTCTTACTAAACCAGTTATTTGTCAGTTTTTAAGAGATTCAAATAAACTATTTTCTTCGTTTCTTTAACAATTTATGTTTTGACACTAATACTTGAATCTGTAATTATTCTGCCCTGGACTTTCACTGACCACAAAACTTTAAAATGGGTTCTACAAAAGATTTATGAAATGCACAAGTTAAATGTTGGTTTTATACTCTGCCTTCACTCAACATATGTTGAGTCAAGTTTTATTGCTTACACTTTGGAATTAAAATTAACAGTTTGATAACTATTCTGTCTCCAACCATATCTTCTCACTGAGAGTTTGAATCTACTTGTTATTTTATTTATTATTTTGAAAATTAAAGCTGAAGCACTTCACATGAACGAGGCTCTCATACCGTACGTCCCGTACCCAGTAGACCCGTCTACTAACCAACCTGTGGAAACTAAGCTACGACCTTTAGACAGAAGAGCGGATTTGCGTTACCGCGCTCCTCTGCCGTGTGCGGAGACGGGGCTGATGGCACCCATACTGGCTGTCACTATTCACCCAGAATCTGGGGCTATCCTGCCTCTATGTGGAACCCACACCGACAATGTCACTCAACTTCCTGTGGCCATCGAGGTACTTCAAATCTCACCGAGTTGATTAAAGTTGCTGAGTTTTTAATTTGATTCTAGCGTCAGGGTGTTGAGGTTTCTTTGGTTGATTTACTTTATTCTTAATACTTTAGTCTACAATACTTTTAATTATCGCCAAGTTACAAGAATTTAAGTATTTTTTTAAATACACCTTTTTTATTTATGATGCATTGTTTGTTGTTTTTGTTTGTTCATTTTATTTTATTGTTTACATGATTCTTCTGCAGATTGGCTCCCTGATGCATGATGAAGATTCCGGAACTCCTGTTCCAATACTCGGCGTCCGCATCTCTCCTCAAACCGGCAAGGTCATGCCGGTGGGTGGAGTCAAGTCCACAGATCTTGGAACTCAGCCAATCGTGCCTTACGACTCGTATGTGGATAAGATGAGCGGCCGTCAGATCAGAACTCATGGTGCATACACAGCCAATCAGCAGGTTTGTTTCAACATGTAAAGTTTCAAATCATGGCAATTCTGTTTTCGGAAGTGTTTGAAAGTTCTCAAAATGGGTTGTTTAATTTTAGTAATTTGTTTTAGTAATGATTTTGTACTGTTTATTTGAACTTTCGATTTGTTTTATGATAGAGGCAAAACCTTGTGACTTGTTAGCGAGCTTTTGTTTTCTGTTCGGTCAAACGCAGCCTATTTTCTGCATTCAGATCATGCCAGCTGGGGGCAGTTATGAGGCGTTCCTCACTTCTACTGTCCTGGCCATTGAATCAAGGCTAACAGAGAAACTGAGTCAGTTTGGAGATGCCATATTTACTCCTCCACCTGATGATGAAACTGTCAACTCTCGGCTAGAGGAGGCAGAAATGGAGTCTGGTTACAAGGTAGTTATTCATCTTACATCTAAACATAGCATTGAACTTGTAAATTCAAGTTAGTAACTGTGATTAATCTTTAGCTGTCATTTGTTTGCTTAAAAATGTTATCTATTAGCACACCATTAGTTAGAATCAACCTTTAAATTTTTGAATACCATATAAGGTAATCATGCCATATAAGGTGATCATATGTATGCCATATAAGGTGATGATACATATAACATATAAAGTTATCTTATGAGTTTATTTACCCTTTAGGACCTGCTAACTGCTAGATCTAGAATGCTTTCCGTGCAGAAACAATCGGAGCATGATGTTAAACGGAGAGAGGAAAGGGCGGCCATATTGGCTTCTACTGGAGGCTCACCAGGTATGAGATGAGATTTGTACTGGTTTTTTTACTCGTTGTTTTCCAATTTCAGTCGAAACTTATTAGTAAATATAAAGAATCCTACATTTCTTCTAATATAAATGTTAGCAGCCATATATATTTCAAAGTTGAACTGTTGATGCATTTTATTTTTTTTCAAGTTGTTTCTTGCTAATTCAGTTTGTTTGGATTTTGTACTGGTAATTTGCGGTATCTTAGGTTTTGTTTATAGCCTTATCTCCTGAAAATGCTTTGCAGGAATGTATGAGTTTGTGAGGACAGGTCAACTGCTGCCCATACTTATTGGTACAAACATGGAAGATCCAGGTGGATCTGGACTGCTTGTGCCAGTTCTTGGAGTAGAGAAGGACAAACTGACTGGAAAGGTGAACAATTTATCCTTTTTTTAACTGACAACATGCTTATTCTCTTCGTTGTTTTATCTCAGAAATGTGTGCATGAGCCAAACTTATTGAGTTAGTTTATTCCTTTTGCTGTATACTGCTTTGGCAGATCAAACCGCTGGGTGGAAGTATGGAACACCCTGAAGGCACTGGCTTGGTGCCAATAACTATTGGGGTTAAGGCCGTAGACCCAGTCACTGCAGAACTTAGCCCTGTGACTGGTGTAAGAAGTAATCCGGAGACGGGCGTTGTTGTGCCTGTCACATTAGCCTCTGGTGGACATAAGAAGAGAAAAGCTCCACTGGGTATGTTTGAAATATTTTTAGAAAAATGTTGTGAGCTCCTGCTTAACTATTGAAATCTTTTATTCCAGTTTTGATGGAGATTATTAGGAATGGTCTTAAAAGTGTTTGAATCATTTTATCTGATGGTTTGATTTGTGACATTTTGTAACATTTTAGACTGTGACAATCATGTGACACTTGTGTATCCTCACCTCGACTAATTTCTTTTTGATTTCTAGGAGCTCTGGCTATGCTGCAAGAAGAAACTGCAGCTAGGAAATCTCATTGGAGGAGAATCAGACAAAAAGAGGTGGAGCTTGCAGAGAAAGAGAGAAAAGTAGCCAATCAGATTCTGTTTAATTACGGGGCCATCAAACTGAACAGCACCAGGAAACAGTTAGCAGCCATGCAACAGGTCTGTACTTAAATTTATTCTAGCTGCAAATTCATACTACTTAAGCGCGTAAATAGTGATCATATTTTTATTTGTGAACTTAGAGATTTCAGAATTAAACTATGATCCTTTTTTATGTTTACATTTAACTGCAGGCAAACTTTGCTCATTTTCTGCATTTGCAGTACAGAAAAATGCAATTGATTTTTTCCAGTCCCTCACCCTTTAACTGTAGGCTCTTCATGAGGAGTAAAGTTATTTTCACTGTTAATATTCCACCTCATTATACGTCTGTTGTGTGAAGACATACAGAGCTATAAATATATATCTTGTGAAGTTTGCACATCAAAACACACAATTTACTCATTTGCATAATGATGAATAACAATTCCAAGTGTTAAAATGAGAGTTATTTTAGTTCAAGTCTCTCAATTGCTTTTCAAATGATAAAACTCTTTATTCCACAGATTGTTTATAGATTTTAATATTCCCATTTCACTCTCATGTCATCTTTTGATGTTTGAATATTCTTATTCTGCTGTTACATCATTTGCATTCTTTCATGCCTGACAGTTTCAGATACTTATTATATCTAGCTTTCTTCTGATATCATGTGTTGGTGTAGGCTAGACTTCATCAGCAATAGCCATTTTTGTCACAAACTAATCAGCTAAGCAAAACAACATACTTTCTAAGGATTGGCTTATTAAGCAACTAATGCAAAATTATTACTAAAACAAGTGGATTCCGTGGTCTATTATTGTCCCCAAAAAACTGCAAAATGTCATAAGAAATGTGTCATTAGTTTTTATTCATGCCTGGAGTAGGATTTTCTAATACAAATGTGTTTAAGTCAGACTATACGTTTTCTGGTCAAAATCAAAATAAAGTTATCTTTGAATACACACAAAACATATCCTAATACTCCGACACCTGCCAACACCTGTCAATATGTGCCACCACTTGTCAATATGTGCCAGCACCTGTCAATATGTGCCTGTTCACCACCTTATTTAGGCCAGTAATGTGTCCAGCTTTTTCTTTGAAGCTGAATCATGATGTGTCATGTTACAGGATGTGGCTGAGTTGGAAGAGATGGAGAAGCGAGAGACACAACGTCGTAAGGATGCGGAGGAAGAATATTCTAACGTTCTGCCACTAGATGTCACTGCAATACTCACAGAAGCAGACGAACCCGAGACCACCCACTCTCTCACTCACCTCTCTTCTCACAAGAAACTTACTGAGGTCTGTTTGTTTACTACTACTACTGCTACTACTACTACTACTGCTACTGCTACTGCCTACTAGTACTACTACTACTGCTACTGCTACTGCTGCTACTACTGCTACTGCTACTGCTACTACTACTACTACTACTGCTACTACTATTACTACTACTACTACTACTACTACTACTACTGCTACTGCTGCTACTACTGCTACTGCTGCTACTACTACTACTACTACTGCTACTACTGCTACCACTACCGCTACTACTACTACTACCACTACCACTACTACTACTACTACCACTGCTACTACTACTACTACTACTACTACTACTAGTACCACTCACTCACCCGCTAATATATTACAGGTCATTGATAAATTCCTCGTCAAAATGTCTGCTGAGGAAACTAAGTATGAGGATCAGAAGACAGAGCTGGATGGAGCGATGAACCCCGATGCAGAAGCTGTCCTGTCACAGGTACTTAGTATATCAGCTGCACTGATTCTCTCTCATTTATAGCATCACAAGTCGTATTTTATTTAGGATAGCGCCCAGTTTTACTGTTCCAACCTTTCCTAATCATTTTAATTCGATGTTAAATATTAATCTCTACCTCCGCAGCAGGTCATCGTCAAGTGTCCTACCAGATGTCTAGCAATTGGAATAAGCTACCTCTGACCTTAAGACATCATCAAAGCTTTGCCACATTTAAAATATTGTTGAAAAAGCACCTACTAAAATCTTTAACTTAATCTGAATAAATAGTTCCCACTATTTTTTCAACTGCCACTTGGGCCCCGTTCCTTGAATAGCTATGCTACTGAGCACATGGGCCCCCATCTTGACTTCGATTGATATTATATATAAATTGAATTTAGCTCTTTTTGTGTTACTGTTGTATATTTGTATTTTTTTGTCCTTTTGTTTTTTTTGATGGAAATAAAGAAAACAAACAAACAAACAAATAAACAAGTAATTTGATTTTTCTAAAAATTGAAATTTAAGAGTTTATATCCGAATCTATTTGTTTGTGGATGTTTGCCACACCATGTTGTCTGATATACAGAAGTCGGGACTTTGGTTTTTTGCCTCTTTTGTGACTTAGCATTAGGATTTTACTTTCCGCATGCAACTGATGAGCATTTGTTTGTATATATGCAAGGCATAACTCTGTAAAGTAAAGCACTTTTACGTATTCTCTATTGCTGAACTCTTCACTGTGCCAAGTTGTTACTAGCACACTTTCTCTGACATGTTTCCTTCCTCTTTCTCCAGAGACACAGACAGAGCAAAGTGAGGCAACACGCTGGAATCTCCGACCAGATCTGGACTCTTCTAGAACTTCTCTCCAAGACTAAGGCTTACGTCGAGTTCTTCAGAACTGTAGCCGAGATTCTAGCCAAGGAGGCCAAGGACATTCTCAACGGGGAGTCACTCATAGCCGGTACACACTTTTTTAATAAACTACATGAGTTTAATCCATTAGCCTTATTTTCTGTTCGCAACTTGACTTCGAATATTGATGCATTTAGCCATGAAAATTATAGATACCGTAAATATGTTACAATGCAGTGGAGCCCGAGTTAAACAGAATTCTAGATGTGTTTTATGCTGGTTGCTTGCTATTAAAGTTTGTCGCTATCAAACATGACATTTTTCATCCTCAAATTATTTGTATATATTAGTTATAAACTAAATAGATATTATTTATTCATCAATGGCACATTTTCGTCTCATGCAGTGTCTGGTGGTACTTAGTTACTCATTTCAATGTTTTTGAATGTTCTTTTGATTTTCTGGTGACAAGCCCTACATAGTTATGATGTTACCTGTAGGCTCGTACGACTGCGTCCTCTCAGGAGTTTACGGTGAACTTAACTTGACCTCCAGCTCCTCCGACCAGGAACTCATCCCTCTGCTCAAGCAGCTCATCTCAATGCTGGAGTCTGGAGCTCCCTTCGTGCTGACCAGTGACCTTCTCTCAGGTCGTGGAGGTCAACACCTTCACCTCCACGCTGGGGGTCCTCAGACGGCTGTTAGTCAAGCAGTTTCTAGTCAAGTCGCCCCTACATCGGTGCAGCAAGGTTGGCAGTTCTATTTGTTAATTTTCTATTTAACCTTCATTTGTAAGTTTTGCTGTTTTTTATTTTCAAAACATGACTTTCTTCGTCAGCCACACCCAAAGTTGACGGCTTTTCTCATGGTGCTCAACACTTATTCAAAGACTGGCGTTTGTTTGTGATTTTAGCTACCAGACAAGTTGCGTCTGTACAACAGGCTAGTTCCGTGTCCTCAACCAACATGGCCGCCACTACGTCTGCTGATGAGAGTCATGTGACATATAAACCAGCATCTACTGCTGTCATCAACACGTCGCTGCTGCGGCAGCCAGCTCAGACCGGCATGTCTGATCGAGACCTTCTTGAAGTACATATATTTATCTACTAGTTCTTTTTTATAATAAACATTCTCACATACATACTTGCATTTGTATTACACTACCTCAGTTTTCAAATTGACATGGCAATTACGGTCAAATTTCAATTTCAAATTGTTTATTTTGGAGTTATCACATCCTTTGAAAACTAACCGGCTGTGATTAAATTTGCATTACATTTATGAATAGTTTGATTTTATTTATTTAATCACTTTGTTAAAGTTCAAAAACAATTATGTAACCTGTTGAAACTGAGCTCGCCCTAGATACATGGCTTGTACTTGATTATTTAAATTTTACTAACTCAATTATTTATAGACATCTAAAACAAAATGATTATTTTGAAGTTAACCAACCTGCTGTAATTAGATCCGCACTAAATACTTCAAATTTAAGAATTGAATGTTTTATGGAAGTTCCAAACAATAATCTAACCTAGCCTGGATACATAGTTTTCACTTGTTTTTTATTTAGATTTTTGTTAGTTTCTATTACTCAGTTTACCAACTCTGGTTAGACAGAGTGTTTGCATCTTCCTGAATGTAATTGCAGATGAGACGGCAGCTGTTTGAGAAGCAGGCGTACGAGGCTAGCAAGTTAGAGTCGCAACTCCGAACTCAGGAAATTGACGACATCAACAGTGTCCTTGACAAGACGGCTGGGAAGAAGTCTGATACCATCAACGAGGCGAAAGAGGTGAACATCTCTTTTGTTTAGTGTTGCCATGGTGACACCTCAGTATGTCTTTCAGATTAGTCAGTGCTTTTGTGTTCATCGTTATTATTAAACTTAACTACTGCAAGATTCTATTTTTATTCGGTTTATTCTTATCTTTTTTTGTTACTTGCTGATTACTGAAACTTTCACATATTATCAACAATTAAATGAAATATACGTATAAAAATATTTTAACCAATTTTTTTTACTCACTTTTAGTTTGAATTTTCAATTTTTTGTCAATATTTTATTTAGAGTGCCGAATTCATTTTGTTTTAGTTTAAGTTTTTTTAATTTAGTTTTGAGTTTTAATTTTTTTGCAACTATGGTTTAATTTAGCTGGCTGAGTTTTTTCCTACTTGTATCACTATTTATTTAGAGTAGCTAATTTTCACCAACTTTATATTTCCATTTTTAGCGACTTCGAGCGCAAATGGCCACCGTGACGACTGCAGAAGCAGCAGAGAAGCTGATACTCGAACACTCCAAGTCTGTAAACAAAGTTCTCGACAAACTGGAGAGTCAAAAACTCGAGCAGCTCTCTAAGTTACAGGAACAACTCCTCAACAGGTCAGTGTTTTACACGAATTTTCTATGGCGTTAATCTTATGGGGCATAACTCCTCAAATGTCTCTTTATCTATATTATAAGTCTCCTTATAGAGTTGATTGTAAAGTAATGTTCTCACTGAGCCTAATACTCTCTTTGATAAGTTAGATATATTTGTTTATGTTTGCCAAACCCATTTCTCATGTTAATTTCTAACGTAAATCTTGTAATATTCACTAGTAATGCACATATTTAGTTTTTTTCATTTTATTAAAACATTACTTTAAATTTTAATATTAGCAATATTTTTTCCTTTACCGAACAAAATTTTCTCTTTGCGTGATAATATAATATTTTAGTTGTCTATTGTATTTCCTTTCCTATGTTTACTATCAAATACTCTCTGTGTTTATTTTTAGTCTATAAATATTTCCCTACTAGATACTTGCTCATCTATTTTTTTTACGTTTTTTTAGTATTTAAATGAACCTACCTCAGCTTATTCTTATAGTAGACATTTTGTTTTCTTTATACAGACGTCGAAAGCAGAAGAAAGATTTGCACAAGGCCCATTTGACTGAGGCTAAGAACTTGGGGGTGTCTTTAGACAGTGTCCCAACAATTGCTGTTCCATCATTCGAGGAACTGAACAAAGATCTTAAGCTACTTTCGTTACAACAGGTATTCCCTGCCTTCCTTCTATCTATCGAACAAAGGCGATATAGAGCTCTACCAGTTGCTCTGATTTAGAACGAGTACACTTCGAGCAGACAGTTTATAAACATGTATTTTGGCCAATAATGTTATTAAATATGGCAATATTTGTATGAAAATTATATTTGTTATAGTTTTAGTGGTTAGCATCCACCAGTTCAGAATCTAGTGATTCGAGTAATGGGTATAGTGTAGGAAGCCTTAGCATAATTCCCTGTCATAACGTGAATATATATTGTCCTACAGCAAAAACTGCAGACAGAAATGCAAGCAAAACTGGCAGACCAGCAAGAGAAGATGTTGGCCGAGGTACTGGAACCTGACATGGCCGACAGAGCCGAGCAGTTACGTCTGCTTCTTGGTGACGAGAAAGCTGATGAGCTCATCCAATCAGAACAAAAGAAACTTGGTGATACGTCTGCTAAATCACTGGCTATTAAGGTAAGTTGACACGTCTGCTAAATATTATTAGGCAGTGTTGTTATGAGTCGTCTTCTCAATCATTTGTTTTTGATGACTCATTATTAACCTATTGGCAGTAGAAATTTCATTTCTTTTTGACTCATTCAATTTAGTAGCAATGGTTAGATTGGTCCGTAGTTTGAAGCTTTCATACTAAAGTTTTAAGCCAATGTCATGCACAAGTAGGTTAATGCTAAATTGATTTTAATTTATTCAGGTGTGTTTTCTGTAATTACAATCATGTTTAGTTATCACTTCAAGAGACTGGACATTTGTGACTGGCGTTTGTTGTCCCTTGGTTTCAGTTAATTTACTCTCTGTAGAACAAACTGAGATCCAGTCAGACTAGCAGACGTGCTGCCAGTCTGGAGCCAGAACAGACGTTGAGTCAGCCAGAGAACGCCAAGGTTCTGGAGATGGTGCAGGACCAGGAGAATGCTGACCACCTGGAGGTGGAGACAGCGCTGCTGGGTGTGATGGTTGACTTGAATAAGGTTGGTTATCTTGTGCTAGAAGTGGATGGCGGAGGTTTTGTTGTTTAGTGCGCAGAGTTCTCTTTGTAGTGTGGTGGTGCTATTAGCTAATATATTTTGACTGGAACCATCTTCTTTTTCTGATGGATTGAATTTTTAAAATAATTCAGAAATTATGCCGTGTATTTTTCAGGAATAATTCTTAAAAACTTTGATATACACATTTTTCTGTCAAGTATTAACTTGGCAAACAATAAAGATGTAAAATTGAACTTCAAATCCTTCAATTTTTGTTCAATTAGTTTTTATGCTTATAACTTAAACTCACCTTTGAACTTGTATCTTCAATGATATGCTTTGATGAAATACACGGTTCTTACCAATCATATTGATTGTTGCAAACTCTAGTGAGTTCTAACCAATCATGTTGATTGTTACAGAATCAGTTGCAAGACTTTGAGACTGCTGAGGTCAGGAAGAGAGTGTCTGACTCAGACATGAGAGAAGGAAATCGCATCATGGCCGAACACAAGAAGATGATGAGAGAGCTGGAGAGGCAGAATCAGGGTCACATCGACTCGCAGAAGGACAAACTCGCTGCCAAACTCGCTGCCAGGAAACGAATGCAAGAAGAGTTGACCAAAGAGAAAGCTATTAACGATGAAATGTCGAGGATAGCTTTGGCTCAGGTACTCCATCTTCTTTGCGGTCCGAGTGTCGCGTGTCCCATATTTTAGAGAAAGCATATCCCAATAGATATACTGTTTATTGTTTAAGTCAACGTCATAGTTTTTGTTGTTAACTATTCAAATATAAAAGTTTTAAATTTTCAGATTAGTATTTAATCTACATTTAAGCACACATTCTCTCTAATTTTTCTATCAGTTTACCTGTTGATTTTGCTATTGGTGGAAGTATAACTGTTGACCTATTTTTGTGCCTTTCCAAGAAGGTTTCCTAAATATATACTAAAAATATTTCCTTTAATTTGCCAGCTGGAGAAGGTAGAGTATGAATGAACTGGTATTTGCGCTGCTAATGAATAACATCATGGAGTTGTCGTACTACCACCGGGCATCTCAACTTTGTTTCTTATTACTAAATATATTTTTGTTGCTACTCACACTGAAATTCCGGCCTCTCACACTATCTCAACATCTCTCTCTATTTCTCAGCAATTATCTAAATTCCCAATACTGATGATAGGTTGATGTTCAGCTCTATGGTTTGAGTTTTGGTGTTTGAGGTTGTGTGCTGTATCATTTTGTCTTTGAGTCGCTTATTTCATGGTGGTTTGCTGCTGCGTGCAATACGATCTTTTCATCTTCTTTCTGGGTTGTTTTCTCTATAATATTTATATGTTTTCAGTCTCAGAAAGGAGAGGCTTCAGCTGCGGATGCAGTTATAGAGTTGACAAACAAGATGGCCGACACTGAAGAAGAATCTGCAGACGTGTATGAAAAGCAGATTGAGAGACTTGCAGACGTTGAGATTCTGGTGAAGGAGCAGCTGAGAGAGAGTGAGAGAGAACTGGACAGAGAGCTGGAGAATGCTTCTGGGGCAGTGCATCAGCAGATAGAGATGCAGAAACAGCTGGTGAGTTCACAAATAACTTTGGCGGCCATTTTTAATACCATGATCATAAGGTTCCATGTCATTAAAATCTCTATACTTGTCTTCAACTAGTACTCCTGTCCATTGGCATTACCATTTTAGTCTGAAAAATAAAGCATGTTATTTCTACTAGTACTTTGTCTGATCTTTGTACACGTACAAAGATCAGACAAAGTACTAGTAGGAATAACATGCAAATAACACGTATCAAACCTGTATTCTCTGTCTGATAGGCTCTGGAGAGTCAGAAGAACAGGTTTGCGAGAGAGACGGCCGCTAAACAGCGGGAGATGTCGGAGGAAGAGTACCAGAAGCTGCTGGCTCAGCATAAGAAAGATCTGGAAGCTCTGGAGTCAAATCTGGAAGGAGAGAAGGAAAGACAGCAGAAGAGTCTACAAGACAAGGTCAGTTGCTTTAGAGAGTATATATTGTACCATCACACTGGAGTAGTTGTGGTCTAGTGGTTAGAGCACTGGCTTAGTAAACAGGAAGTCAGTGTCTTGATCCCCAGTAAAGGCCATTGGTGATGTTAGGAAGAGCATCCAGTCATAATTACTCCTGTACCATCATAGTAACACAGCCCTTAATCTGCTCTAAATGCCTATTCCATCAGGGGGTTCTTACTGGGATAGTAACAATGAGCTCTCGTAACACTGCAATAAGTTATTATTTTTCAAACTTTAATTTTTAACATTTTAACTTATGGAACTTTTATATTATTCATTTTTGTTTTTATGTCAAATTAAGATTTCGATTTAAAAATGGTCTCATAACTTTCTGTGTTGTTAGATTGGAGAGAGGAAACGGCAGAGAGCTGCTCAACTCAAGGCTAAGCTCGAGACTTCCATAAACAACGAACTGGTTGCCCAGCAACAGGAGAGAGATAATCTCCACGATGAAGCGAGTAGAAAGAATGAGAAGGACGTGCTTAAACAACACTCAGCTGTAAGTCACTGCAGAATGTTGTCAAGGTTACTAGTTTCTTGTTTATTATTTTCTAACCTCTATAGTTTATTTATTTAACTTTCATATCAACATCTGTATAGGCAGAACTATTTCAACAGAATGTTTTCAATTTTTAATTGGTTTACAACAGCTGTTTTAATTTTGTTTCTTTTTAACACCCATTAGAATACCTTTATTGATACCTATTCGTTGAAAGAAGTTAGCTATTACACTAAATTACTTTCAAACAAGTTTATGATTTAGTCCAGAGAGCTCGAAAAGTTCTAAGAATTATTAATGCAAGCAATTTTAATCAGCATTTCTAATGATGGTTCTACTTATTATTGCCAGTATTTACACTGAATTTTGCAACATGTTTTCATGTCTGTAATATGTTATAAATCAATCAATCAATTCATACTCGACTACTGGTCAGGTGTAATATAGGAACTCAATCTGCCATCTCAGTTTAGTCCTAACACCACAAACTGGGTGTCTTATTTCCTGTAATGACGTTGTGTCACGTCTGCGTAGGGTAAAGACGGCAATGAAAAGGAGAGTCTCATCTTCCAAGTGCTGAGACAGAGACACCTGAAGCAGGCTGTCAGGTTGGAAGAGCAGCAGACTAAGCAGAGAGTCAACGTCTTGGCTCAGGTTGGTTCTTCCATCTTCTAGAATGTTTCTAACTGGTGTTCAACTCAGAGCAGAGGCTTTTGGGTGGAAATAAAACAACCATAGTCTATCATGTACAAGATTTGATTCTTTAACGAAACACATTTGCAGTACTTTCTCTGTATCTCACTAAGCTGTGGAACCTCAATCCGTGAATACTAAATTTAACTAACGCATCCGTTAAATTCAGCCGTACTTTCCCTATACACACATACGTAAGCCACAAAACAGTATAGTTGTGTTCTCTTTTATTTTGAGACGCCAGTTTCACTAACACTGTGACTCATAATGTTATTTTACTTTATTTTACTTTCAACTTGATCGAGTTTTTCTCTAATTGTCACATATCTCTGAATCTGTAGACTGAGAACGACTGCAGAGCGGAGAGAGACGAGGCCAGAGCCGAGTTGGTGAAGTTACAGGAACAGGAAGTGATGGATCTGGTGGCGAGTGCCGGCAGCCTCAGCGACAGCCAACTGGCTGAGAAACGGGACTCCCTGAAGAGGCAGCATAAGGTATGAGATGAGTAACTGTAGTCATCAGACATACCATTTGTGTTGAGAGTGTTAAGTTGGTTTATTTTCTCTTATCATTTTTCTGTTTTATTTTAAACTTGATGGATTATGTAATAGTTACTCAGCACCAAAGTATATAGGCTAATTTAAATAGAACCTCTCAGACTAGTAGCTTTAGTAAATATGAATAAACCAAAACTTATTTTTGTTTACTACTTCATCAAAGTAAATAACTGCTGTTACTTCAATTAAGTTTGAAGATTGATACAGTGACATCTGAAATATCAGTTTACCTCATTTATTTGGATATATAAAGTAGTAGATAAAAAACTTTTTTGCGTTAATTTATTTCTAAATAATTTATTAGTCAAGTTGTTTATGTCTGCTTCCTTTATCTAATGTAAAACATTTCGGTATACATTGCAACACGTGAACTGTTTCTGTAAACAGCGGGATTGGTTTATAATGTGTTAATCATTTGTTGTGCTACTGTAGAAACAACTGGCAGATTTTAATGAGCTCACAGGAGACATTATATCTGCTGCCAAACACGACGCTGCCAGAGATCTGGAGATAAAGCATACGTATGAGAAGTTGCACCTGAAGGAAGAGCAGATGAAGGTATGAGTCATACAGCTTATTCAGGCTTTGCTATGCCTACTCAGTGTCGGTGATAGATAGTTTATAGAATGTGCTCAGTGTTAGAAATATATAGTTTATAGAATATTACCAGTTTCAAGATGAAAGATTAAAATAGAATATGAAACATAATTAATATTATGCAAATATGAAGTGCAAATGTAAATAGTATCTAGTATAGCATGTAGTTAGTATCTAGTATAGCATGTAGTAAGTATATAGTATAGCATATAGTTAGTAGTTAGTATAGCATATAGTTAGTATCTAGTATAGCATGTAGTTAGTAGTTAGTATAGCATGTAGTTAGTATCTAGTATAGCATTTAGTTAGTATCTAGTATAGCATGTAGTTAGTATCTAGTATAGCATTTAGTTAGTATCTAGTATAGCATGTAGTTAGTATCTAGTATAGCATGTAGTTAGTAGTTAGTATAGCATGTAGTTAGTATCTAGTATAGCATTTAGTTAGTATCTAGTATAGCATGTAGTTAGTATCTAGTATAGCATTTAGTTAGTATCTAGTATAGCATGTAGTTAGTATCTAGTATAGCATGTAGTTAGTATCTAGTATAGCATGTAGTTAGTATCTAGTATAGCATGTAGTTAGTATCTAGTATAGCATGTAGTTAGTATCTAGTATAGCATTTAGTTAGTATCTAGTATAGCATGTAGTTAGTATCTAGTATAGCATGTAGTTAGTATCTAGTATAGCATATAGTTAGTATCTAGTATAGCATGTAGTTAGTATCTAGTATAGCATATAGTTAGTATCTAGTATAGCATGTAGTTAGTATCTAGTATAGCATGTAGTTAGTATCTAGTATAGCATGTAGTTAGTATCTAGTATAGCATGTAGTTAGTAGTTAGTATAGCATATAGTTAGTATCTAGTATAGCATGTAGTTAGTATCTAGTATAGCATATAGTTAGTATCTAGTATAGCATATAGTTAGTATCTAGTATAGCATGTAGTTAGTATCTAGTATAGCATGTAGTTAGTATCTAGTATAGCATATAGTTAGTATCTAGTATAGCATGTAGTTAGTATCTAGTATAGCATATAGTTAGTATCTAGTATAGCATGTAGTTAGTATCTAGTATAGCATATGGTTAGTATCTAGTATAGCATGTAGTTAGTATCTAGTATAGCATGTAGTTAGCATCTAGTATAGCATGTAGTTAGTAGTTAGTATAGCCTGAGGTCACATACACTCTTGGGGATACTCATGTCACCCCACCCACAAAGTCTCTGTACTTGACAGGATCTGCTAGACGCCATGAAGGACCTGACCCCAGAGATGGCCCTCACCAAGCAGTACGAGGAAGAGGCGGAGAGGGCAAAGGTCGCAGCAGATAAGTACCGCGACGACGTGGTAGCCAAGATGGCTGTCCAGCTGGAGGAAGCTAAGGCCACCAAAGCTCAGGAAGCTGAGGCTAAGAAGTTGGAGCTCGAGCAAGCTCTCAAGTACGTCTGCTGATTGTTCTATTAAAATATTTAGGCAGAAGTAGTATTTATTCTTAGTTTTGTTCTTTTGAATTTCTTTCTTACCTTGACTAACGTGCTTTGCGTCTTCTTCTTTCAAGTTTTCTCTCTTGGTTTTAGTTTTATGGTCTCTTTTATATACTTTATTATATTTTCACATCAGATCTTCCGAGTTTCTGTCTCGTCTTAAATAACATCGATTTCTTCTATGATACCATTTCTCAGGTTCTCCCTTGGTTCTTGCTTTATGGCCTCAATAATATATGTACTTTATTTGAACTTGTAGGAAAATGGAGGAAGACTTTGAAGAGGAGAGAAAGAGAGAAGAGCAAAGGGAAGCTGAGAGACTCGCTGATCGACAGCGGCTCCACGAGAAGCAACTCCGAGAGCGTGAACAGAAGGTTCAGAATTACTCTTCTTTTATGAAATTGTCTTCCCTGTTGCAAACTATTTACAACAACTATAGCTTGTGAAATTAAACATTGAATAAGTCACATTTCAGCTGCTTCAGATGCTAAAACCAAGATTTTCAATACAATTAATATTCACCTCAGCAACGAACTACCGTTTCCTTATTTGATTTTCCCGTTATACATGATATTTATAACTGCATGGGGATATAACTGTTCCAATATTGCTCTTTTTTACAGGAAGCTGAAGAAATCGCAAACTCCGCCCAAACTCAAGACGAGAAAGAGAGACTTCTGGCTGAGCACAAGGAGACTGTAAAGAAACTGGAAGATAACATGCAGGTTAGTAATGATGTCATCAGTATTCGGTAAAGATGTCATCAGCAATGAGTGATGATGTCATCAATGTTTGGTAATGATGTCATCAGCAATGAGCGATGATGTCATAAGCTTTAGGTGGTGATGTTATCAGTGTTTGGTGATGATGTGAGATTTTGAAAGTGGAGATAAAATTTTTAAATGTTTTATATTTTCAGTCTGGTGGGTTTATATGTAAAAGAATAGCACATCACTTTTTGTACTAGTACTAGTATTAGTTTTGCAAGTACTGGTACTATCTCCTATACCAATATTATACTAATCTTTTTACAAGTTTCGGTTATAGTGAGAAAACGATATTTTGGCGAATGTGACTTATCATTTTCTAATAGATTTATCTGTCATTGTATTTTATATTTCTTCTGGTAATTAGAAATTGTTCCAGGTAAGTCTGTCTGTAGCGTAGCTGGTCTATTGAATGTACCTGTTTGACCTTGACCCCTGTAGGCCATCTTCTCTTAGCTCTACTATTTTACCCAGATGTTTCTGACAGATTATATATTATTGTCATACACTCGTGCAATTTATAAATAAACTAATCTTATTGGTCATGATGATGATAGTTGTGAGCATGCGACCTTTGAATTCTGTGTTTTCTAAATCTGAGAAATTGCCAGCAATATCTTTAGTTTTTTGTTGATGTTCACCCGAGTGTGATACCTCACAGCTGTCGCTAGTGGTGGTGTTCTATTTTAACTGAGAGAACTTTTTACGCAGAGGTTTCAAAGTTTAGCAATAGCGGCGTTTTTAGTCTGGCAACGCATTCCTTAATATCTACTAAATTGTGAACTCAGAGAGAAAATGAGAAGAGCCAGGCGAGTCTCCAGGCCAAGCTGGCAGCTCGGAGGGAGAGGAAAGCGGCAGCTGTGAAGGCAAGACTGGCCAAAGACTTGCAGCAGAGAGCAGAAGAACAGAAGAAACAGGAACTTCAACACAGGAAGTTAGATGCTGACGACCTGTCCAGCACGTAAGGATGGTGTCTTCTGATTGGCTGCTTTTATAACAGCCTTTTATAAACAGTTTTGTTTTGTAGTTTTATGGGTCTTTTACTAAAGTCATACATAATTGCAACATTAGATTTTAAATTTCAAATATGTGAATTTACTCGAAAATTTCTTCTCTAGAAATATTCCGGAATCTTACATCTTTTAAACAGAATTGAAGTACGTCATAACTTTTTGTTTTTAGAGCTAAAGTCAGTTTCTTGGACGTTGAGACCGCTGACACGTCCCAGGAGGCCGTGCGTCCCACGACAGCAGCGACTGTCAAGATGGGACAAGTTGCTGTCCCCGTCTCACCTGCTGCCGGTACTGCTGCCGGACCCGTCACGGAGAAGGACTACATCTCCATGCTCATGTCTTCTCCCCTCTTCCAACAGATCAATGAGTTGCAGGAAATACTGGACAAACAGACAGGCCTCAGCTCTAAATACGTGTTGGGTGAGTTACCATTTCCTGTGTTCAACTATTTCCTGTACCATGCGTACAAATCATTGCATTGATCTCTTGTGTTTATCAGGAGGAGATTACTCGGTGCCTTACTTGGATGTCAAGGACGCTCAGTGGAAGTGTGACGGAGAACTGGTTCCCGTAGACATCAGGGATATCTCCGCCTCCCAGTTTGTCATCTACCGATTCGGCGTGTTCGTCTCTAAGTTGATGGAAGAGCTGATCGGAGCTCCTCAGGTTTCCATCCTTTTGGCCTCTAGTCTGCCTGCTAACAACTATGAGATGAATGCCTACAGGTGATTGGTCGATTGAGCTTCCTATTCACCTAAGCCTAACTTACCTTCAATCGTTGTATATTTGTGAACTTGTTGAAGTTTTTCAATACGAAATTTGTGGTTCCTGTATAACTGTTGCGTTTTCTTTCATTTTTTGTTGTTATCTCTGCTTTCTCAACATTACTAATAGGTAAATGTGGGAACTAATATTTACACGCAGTCTGTCAATATATATAAGAAATTAAACTGTAAGTTAATCACCAAATTGACAGAAAGGCTTAGGTCAGTTTTTGATGTTCACTTTATCAATAGTTTTCTTTGATTTTATCTTTTTCAAGTCTATGATTACATCTTGGCTATATATAGAAACCTATTGTTTTTGTAAAGCATCTCGTATCACTCACCTTACAACTTCTTCTGACTTGCAGACGTTCCTTCTTCTACGAGAGAGCCAAGAAGATCCTGTTCATACGTAAAGAGAGATTGGAGAGTATAGGAGAGTTCATACTGGTCGTGGTACACTGTTTGAGTCACATCTCTACTGGGGAATTTGCAGACGACTCTCAGCCTATGTTCCTTAGGTTTTTCTACAAGGTAATGTGGGCTGTAGTCTTACACCTCTCATTGCTGTTTTTAAAAGAACTTTGGTCTCTAAGCTGTTTGGGTCATTGTTTTAATGTCCCTTGTTTCGAAAGTTAATGTCTTTTTAACTTAGATTTCTTATGGTTATGTTTTTTGCTAAAGCTTCAACCAACTGTTTTTGGCGATTGAATAAATATTTTCTTTATTAAATGAATGTTCAGTAGTTGAATTACTCATTCCACCTGTGGCTCAATTACTCATTCTTATTAAGCAATGAGTCATGCCACGTCTTCCAGCATGACTCATTTTTATTAAACAACCCACTCTTACAGGCTTTGAAGGTTGTCTGCCAAGACATGTTCTTCTCAAGGTCAAGGCCGTCAGCTCCTACTATGATTGGTCGGTTGACTAACAAGTCATCTCTAGAGTTGGCCTTCAAACACTCGCAGTCTGCTGCACACAAGACTGATATCCTTGGAGAACTCATTTCTCTCAAAGTCGGGCACCCTGCTGATTTTGACAGCAAGGTAGGCTGTTTAGCTTTCAGAAACTTGGGCTAAAACATGATTGTTTCTATTGTACCACGTAGTATGTTAAAATAAAATATATTTCTATGTCACCTGATATTCAAACCTGATTTATCTGAAATACTTCTGTTAAACTTCTTGATATCAGAAGTGTTGAAGATGTCTCTACAGTTTTATTGCTATAGCTTCTACACATTCGTCAAATTACATTAATTTTAGTTTAATCATTTTATTTCAGCTAATAATTTGTTTCTTTCATCTTTTATTCACACTTAGCCTGTGTATCATGTAGATTATTCAGGCCGTGTGTTGTGGCTTCTTCATACGCACCTCATTTTTATTGTACTGTTGTTTTTGACTACCTTTATTGTTTTCTAGAATATTGAGTCTAGACTGACTGCATACGACAGTGTATCCAGTAATGCCAGGCTGAGACAACTCCTCAACCAGAAGGGTGGAGCTAAGGCTTCAGTAGACATTGTGGAACAGAGGCTATCCGAACTGAAAGGAACTCCTATTGAAGAGACTAGAGTCCGAGAAAGCAGCAGGTAAACTATTTCTGTAATCTTTCTCACATTATTATTGTTATATAAGATAATGATTGTGTCGAAAACAGGGACTTTTCGATAACAATGTCGGCAGTTGAAATATAAAAATAACTGTACTGATAAGAATGTCTAAATACATGCTATCAACTTAAGTGGGTTTATAGTTATAGTTGCCGTGCTTTTGAGGACTCTTGATATGAAGGATTTTTAATGTAAATTGAAAACTCGTTTTCTATTGTCAACTCAGCAATTATGACTGAATGCCCATCGTAACATCATCAATGGCCTTTATTGGTATTGAACCCATGACCTGTTTATTAACCCCTAGACCACGACTGCTCCTTAAATACGTATGCTATTATAGATACATGTTTTTTACAATGGTAGCCTTGACACAGTAGTGTATATCTATATAAGATCTCATTTTCACCTACTCTTATGTTGATATGTTTATTTGCATGAGATTCCGTGTATATGTATTTAGGCCTGCCACTGATGCACTACAAACTAACAAGATAGATGTCCAACTCAAACAGTCGGCCATTTTGAATCAGCAAATTCAAAAGCTTGAAGATAAACTTGACGAGATTAACATTCAGATACTAAACGTGAGTTTACTGTCCGTCTTTGTGTCTGTCTGCTTGTCTCACTTTAAGTTGTGATTCCCCGTCTCTGATTCGCATTATCTGTAAATGTGCCATTTTATATTAGACTTTCACGCAAAGAATTTTCATTTTCTAAGAATATTGTCTGGAATATAATTTGTAGGATTATTTTCAATAAAAGAAATAAATACTTTTTTGGTTCATGACTCAATTTATTCATTCTTTCAACATGAAATTTGATACTTTTTCATTTATCATTTCAGGTGGCAGAAAGAGAAACGGAGCTTCAGGGGGCAGAGGCCCCCACTGAGCTGCTCAATTCCGTTGTCAGTAGTAAGAAATCTTTGAGCCAATCAGCAAAGGCGCTACAATCTGAGATTAGCAGAAAGAAAGTAGAACTGAAGTCACTAGGCAACAAATAAACATAATTTTCATAAGTCATTTTATGTTACAAAAATCTCAGCCAATAACTAAATAATACTCTACCATGTTGCTAAGCAACCTTTCAACAACCATGTTGCTAAGCAACCTTTAAACAACAACTGATGCGTACAGACATAATCATTCATGAGATCTGACTATTATTTGTTATTTAAATATATTTATATTTATCAGTGCATGATATCTATCTGTCATAATCCATCCATTTACACTTTTATACAAGTGATTCCGTCTTTTTCATATTTATAACAGGTTTTATATCACTTTCCGTCCATTATTAACTGATTATTAACTGTTTTCTTTAATTTATAAACCTTTTACACATCAAATATACTGTCACTATATTGTCAAACATTTGTTTTCTGGAAAGAATTGTTGAAATTGCCAATGCGACTTATTGCAAAGTCGTCACAGTTGCAAAGCGTTACCTGCTTTGAAACAGGCTAATTTTCAACTAAGTATATATCATTTTATATACTGTAGCTACTGTGAATTTCTCTTGCACAAGAAGTTATACAATTCAATAGATTACAATCACATATGTTGTTTCTCACCATTCGTACCGTAATATTCTTTTTTATTTCAAATGTGCAAATTGTTGGCAGTCTTTTGTTAGTTACAACTGAACCCAACATTTTGAACAAATCTTTCATGGCAGCAACTTTCAGCAGCAAAACTTCCACATCTGTGAATATTACGGCTTGTTGATATCTTTCACGAAATCGATATCCAAGCCAGGGCATGATTTTGGTACTATACAGTAACTTATGATAGCGCGCCGTGAACGCGCCCTGTGTTAACCTGAATTCTTAGCTTAAGTTTGATATGCACTTTGGGCTAGTTTCATAGCAACCCTCTCCCGGTTGTCCTAATTTGTCTATGCTTCCATCTTACACAGTAGTCTGCAGTTTAAAACAAAATGGTGAGTGTGTAACTTTATCTCTCCTTTTAGTTAGTCAGTTAGTTTGTAAAGTTATAGTTATTGTCCATATTTTTGAAGCCTAAGCGCAGTTTCAACTGAGTTACTCTGGATAGAGCAAAATGTTGTGTTTTTGTTTTTTCTTCCTTATATTTTATAGAAAGTAGTGAAAAGTGCATTTAGAACTATTTTGCTAACACAATGTCAATACAAAATTTGCTACTGAACATGTTTTACCATTTTACGTGACTTTTCTAGACGTCTGCTTATTTTGCACTCTTTCTGGTGTTGGTGACTCACCACTCTGCTGAGTCATACACCAGAGTGACTGTAGACAACATAAGAAGTATCCTTACAAATGAGACAGTACTTGCTATAGAAAATTCCGGAACAGATGGCAAGCTGTGGCTGTACACTACAAAGGGCAGAATGATGTATGCACCACAAGTTGGAGGAGCGGGTAACTCCAGTTCATCTGATTCGTGAGTCAAATTATTACTTATTGAAGTCTGTGTAAAACATTTCCCAGTTGAAGTTTCATAGTTTCGTTTGGCTTTGATTATGGTTTAGCTCTATCAATTATCTTAACCAACACTTTACATTGTACTTCTATTATTTAAGCCTTTCAATAGTATCAATTGACAAAAGATTTTAGTGAATTAAATCTAAAGTTGTGCTTTGGTAAAATAACACAAATTGTTTGAAAGCCGTTTTTATCAAACAGGAAGTACAGCATTAGAGCCCTTGCTAACCTTAATTCAGCCACTATAATTATATTATATATAAATCTAGTGATGAAGTTGTCAACAGCATAGCCAGGGATCCTAGAATAGGAAGAGTGACGGTGGACTACTTTGGTAGATGTATCACTGCCACCTTGCCAAATGGAACTCAGTCTAGCATTGGACCATGTCAAGGTCTGATTTCACAAAGCTTATCTTTACTGTTTCATAGACTTTTTCCACATCTTTTTGGTAGCTGTATAAATAATGTTTAAGAGATTGGCATTGAAAAATACTTGCTGTTCAAAGTTCACACCAGCTGTCATTATGGAGTGTACGTTGATTTACCAGGCCCTGTTTTTATCTTATCACCCATTTCCAGTATTTCATTCACTTTCATATAAGCTTTAACTCTTGTCTAACACATATTTCACTCAGCTTTGCTTCATTAATTCTCTGGTAATCCCTCTCTGCTCTATTCACTATTGTTTCACTTCAGGAAAGAGCGGCCATGTACGAAAGATGGACATTTATCCATTTGCTGTCACCATTGGACCTAACAGTATGGTAAGCTTTGTCTTTGCCTTTCTCTCATTTACACAACCAAAACACATAGCATTGTAGAATAGTAATATATCACTAAATATAGACATATGACTGTAATATGGCATACATATAGCTGTAATATATTACTATAATATAGACATATGACTGTAATATATTACTATAATATAGACATATGACTGTAATATATTACTATAATATAGACATATGACTGTAATATATTACTATAATATAGACATATGACTGTAATATATTACTATAATATAGACATATGACTGTAATATATTACTATAGTATAGACATATGACTGTAATATTTTAAGTACAGACTGAAGACTTTTTGCAGTGGGAATCTAGTTATACTGAGCTTTCCAGTAGGTTTTGTAGGGCTTTCTACTAAGAGTCAAAAACGTTTTGTGATTTTCAGGTTTCTAATGCTTCAGTACCTGTAGATTCACTTTCAGCACCACTTCTCATTCGTATCAGTGGTTAAATATATTTACATGTTAGGTGCATAGACATTTCTTTTTGTAGGTTGTCTTCACCGATGAATTCAACAACGCCATAAAGCAGTGGAATGTTTTCACAGGGGAGACAACAACGATATCTAGTGAAGACAAACTAAACCGACCCAAAGGAATTGTCTATGACAGTAAGTTGAAATATTGCAGAGAAATTATGTCAACTTGTTTAACAGTGAACGAATAACAAGGTCCGTCTTTGTGTTTCATTCGGCATTTGGTGAAAGGATTCTAAATTTTAAATACCATAGGTACACAAACTTGAGTGCACAAAAGAAAGTTTAAAGAATATTGTTTTTTTGGCACATTGCCATAAATGGGGTCATCCAGTGCACGACTATCTCTGCTTGCAGACATTTACTTTTTGGGAACAAAGGTTTATATGTTTACTAATTGAAGGTCTATAAGCCAATGCTCAACCATTGCAGGCAGCCTAGACTCATACTACGTCGCCATAAGCAATGGTATCTACTCCACTAAGGATAAGAAGGTCATCACAGGAGTACCAGATGTCAATGCCTATGACTTTAATGATGGCAGCTTCAAGGAGGCAAGGTACTAAGTGCGCTTACCTTATTTTCAGTAACACAGTTATTTTGCTTTTAATATGTTAATGGTTCTCTGTTTGAAATTCATAGGTAGAATAGTTTTAAAATTTAATTTAGATATAAGATATGTAATACTAAAGACATTTTTTATTAATATCAGTCTTAAATTCGGAGCAATGAAGGCGCAGTTCTATAATAGCCAGTAGTGTGCTAAAAATAGCTCAAAAAGTTTTAATCAGTTATCTATAATAAATATTTTTTTAGCATAAATTCAATTTGCCATCTAATCTTTTTTAATGCTATGTGTATTGCTTCGTATTATGCAATAAATTTTTTTTATTTGAAATATCTGCACCAAATGAAACCATGCGAACCACAACCACAAATTTATTCATACAAGCGTCTATTCGCATAACTCAAAGCCATGAAAATGCAGTGAATTACCAAAATGCCTGAAATCAGCTGAACTTCTTGTAGATTTGGTCACCTGATCAACCTGGCACTTCTCCAACCGGGCATACTCGCTGTCGTTGACTATACCAACAACCGAGTCAGACTGGTGGATGTTCTGGGAGAGACGGTCAGTACACTCTGTGTCAACACTTCCTGTACTGTGAAGCAGCCCATCTCCGTCACTCTGGTTGGTAACAAGACCCTCCTGGTTGGCACTCATACCGGACTTTCCAGCATTGGTGAGTCTAGATAGAAGAGCTCTAAAGTAGACTATATAACATATTGCATGCTATGGAATCTATATTATAATGGTGTTATAGATTGCATTCTGTAATTTTATAATGGAGTTTGTCATATATGGAAAATAATTAGCTTAAAGCTAGCTTAGCATTATTCTAGCTTAGTTTTTTATTTTAGAGCTTGTAAAGAATCAATGTTGAATAATCAAGCTTACATGCTATTGCCAAACAAAGTCTTGTTTTTGAAATACATTATAGTGCTTTGAATAATTTTTATTTAGTTTGGGATTTTTTCATTAGAACTTATAATGACCCGTCATACCAGAAAGAACTTGCGTTTCTGTTATTCTTAACAAAATAAAAAAACATAATCAGTATAGTAAATGCAGTATTCTCCCCAGATCATATTTATCCAGTTTTCAACAGATGGGCTTGAACCTCATTATGTGTGCACAAGTCAAATTTAGCGGTAAATCTGATATTCTATTATGGCATGAATTGAGGTTTTAGGACCTGTAGCCTGGTGAGATATGGAGGCAGCACAATGCTATTTATCCTTTATATCAACCTGGCGTATTTTTTGTAAATAACATGCTGCCTGTTCTTTCATCTCCCAGATCTCAGCTGGTCCCCAGTGAACCTGTGTTATGGAGTCTATAACAGTGCAGAGACTGTCATCACAGTGGATGGAGTGTCTATGAAGGTAAGTGATGTCCACATACTTCTATATGCTACCGTCTGCAACAATATACATTGTATACATAGCTCTAGTAGTAGTAGTAGGACTTGTAGGAGTTTTCACTCTAAATACGTGATGAAATTTTTGAATTTCAAGCGCTGACTCTCATTTAATAATCACCAAATATCAATACCTATTGATGCAGCTACCTGTTGACAAAGTTACATATTGACATATAGCTAGGTGTTAGCGCGTGTATCGAAATCTGGTGACATAGTTATATTTTGACATAGTTATGTGTTGACACATCTATTTTTGGTGTTGTTATAAATTGAAAACACATAGTTAATCCCAGGAGTGAAAAACTTCTTTTGCTCTGGGGCCAAGCTTAGAAGTCAGCCAAAACGAAGAGTCACGTGATTTTATGCATAATAATCTTTATTATAATTTAAAGTAATTTGTCACCAAACTTATGTAGTGTGCTAATTAGAAATATTTTACTTATCTTAAGCATTAAAAGGATCACCAAAAGTGGGCAAATAGCTACAGGTAGCCCTTGGGGGCCCCAGTTGTCTACCCGTCTTTTAGATTCTATAGTTTACTAACTACTAACAAATTGGATTCCATTCTTTTCCAACTAATACATTTATTTCTCATGTTGCAACAGCTGATGAAATAGCAACTAAACTGTATACTACAGGTTTGGTGTGATCTGGACACGCCTGAGGGACCATGGATCACTCTCCTCAACAGATATGATGGAAGTGTAGACTTCAACAGAACTTACCAGAGTTATACAGATGGGTTTGGAGATCTGTCAGGAGAGCACTGGTTAGGTTAGTCTTTGAGAAATACTGCACAGCAAATCAATTCAATTGTTTCTTTACGGATTTCCTGTTTCATTCTTATTGATTTTTAGTTTACGTTAAATTTGAAAAAACACAAGCTTTTTGAAACCACCCGCTCAAAATAATATGGTCCTTTGTAAATGACAAACCTTTTGACTTTTTATGTAATAATACATACTGGAAAGTTATTTTGGTAACTAATAATATTTAGTTGACACACGATACACGATTCCGCAATTTCTCGTAGGTTTGGAGTACATGCACCAACTTACCAAAAAGGGAGACGCCAAGTTGAGAATAGACATTGAAGGATTTCCTGGCAGAGTTCCTAGGAATTCACCTCTGAATGCATATGCCGAGTATGAGAGGTTTATGGTAGGAGACTTTAAGACGGGCTACGAGTTAAAAGAGATCTCAGGCTATTCTGGTGAGTCTCAACTTTTACAATTTTTAGCAATTACAAATATTTCTTATTCTATTTCTTAATTTTTTGTTCTCAATAGAAATTTCTCGTTAGGGGTAAAAAATTAAAAAGCATCTAATTTATTTAATATTTAGTGATTAAAGGTTGCTGAAAAGATTAGAAGTTGCATCAATAATTGAGGGTATATATCTTATTTGACTCCCGGGTCATAATTTCACATCAGTTCAGCAAACATTTTCTCATCACATCTGTTCTTAAAAATGCAACATAAATGAAATTGAAATTTTGTGTCCGCTTATGTGGCTGTTATACTCACATTTCAGTATATTATCTGTAAGCTATATTTTTCCAGCGGAATTCATCGTAAGAGATTATATAAGTAAACTGTAGAGAAGATATAGGTATACAGTCACACTGTTACAGGGACTGCTGGTGACATGGAGACTACAGATATTGTAGCCAACCTGGGAGGACCTCACAAGGGGAAAATGTTTAGTGCTAAGGACAAAGATGAAGATGAGGAACTGCTCAGCTGTGCAGGTAAAATATTTCTATACGACTAGCCTATGCGCAGGTAAAATATTATGAGATAAATTGACTTGATGTTGGATTATTTTAAGTATATAGTCTTTTCTTAGTTATTGCAAATTAAGATTTACTCTATAGTGTATTATTCATTTTCAAGCAACGTTTTTTTATTTTTATTGTTTACATTTTCATCCGTTGAATTTGTTGTCTTTTGACTTTAGCTGCAATCTCTGCTAAAGCAGTTTAGGGTCTCTTTTCACTCTTTACTCTTTACTCCCTAGTTTCCATCAACCTAGTTTACATGCAGGACACTATATATTCTAACAAACCTCACCTACAGTACTGGTCCGAGCCTCCGCTAATCACATGGTGACATGATGCACAAGGTTAACTTAAACTCCCATCTATGGCATTTATCCCTCAACCTGACATATTGTGTCAAATCAGAGTACAGTATCTTTTCATTAAAATCCAGTTGTTCTTTTCTGTTAATATCCTTTATATCATTTGATGTATGTAGAGGCGTACAATGGAGGCTGGTGGTTTAGTCACTGCTATACTGTCTGTTTAACCTGTGGTCCATACTACGACAGAGCAAAAGGTGGGACGGGTGCTGCCATGATCTACTATCCCTACACTTTGAGGAAGACCAGTCTAAAATCTGCTTCTATGAAAGTCAAGCTTCCAGAAACTTCTCTCTGGTCAAATTGATTGATTGATTCACTTGTATTGTGGTTCCAAAATGAAGGCTATTAAAACTCTTCAACTATATGAGTTGTTGATTCAATGATTTTAGATAATTTCGTTATAAGAGGCACATGAATCTTGTGGCTCTAAATATTTGACAGTGAGAGAAAACTTTTTTAAATAAAAGAATCGTGACTGCCAAGCAATAAAAGTTGGCAAAACAAGTTTCATAAAGTTGTCATGAACTGCCACATTCTGATGGCTGCACCAGGAGAAGCCATGTTGAATTTTCGAATCTTTTCACATGACTATGGAAGCCAATAGGAGTGTGGCAGAAGCCATGCATGTGCCTCATTTCAACTTGATCTGTAAAGTTTGCTTTGCAAGTAGTGCATTTATTCATGTGTGTGTGCCTGCGTGCGTGCATATGTGCGTACGTGTGGGGTGCGCGTGGGGGTGTGCGTGTGGGTGCGTAGGGGGTGTGTGTGTCGGGGGTGTGTGTAGGGGGTGTGTGTGTCGGGGGTGCGTGTATGTGCAGGGGGGGGGGGGGGGTGTGGGGTTTGTATTTGTGTGAAGGTATTATACTCCTGGTAGAACTTCTTAAATGTTAGTTCTACAGAAATAAACAATTTATAGTATTGTATATGCTGTAGATGTGCATGCTGTTTCCTTTGAAATTTATTAGCGCTGCAGAAGAATATTGATCAAATATAACTATTGGTTTTTGTAGAATATAATTACATATTTAGTTGTGAAAGTTGAGCATCAGAATGTGGACATTGCGAAAATACATAACCAACAAACTTTCTAATGACATCATCAATTTCATAAAACAAAATAACCTCACAGAAGATTATAGTCGCTATCCCTGTGAGAGACCTCTGATGGAAAAGTTTTTTGTTAGAACGGCCTAAGGACTTGTTCAGATGAGGAACAGGAGAAATTATGACTGGATGCTCTTCCTAACATCACCAAAGGTCTTTATCGGGGTTCAAACCCATTACTTCGTGTTCGCAAAGCAAACACTCTAACCCCTATACCACGGCTGTTCTCATCAATCTTATAAACTACCGACATGTATGACTTTATTCTCTCAGCTACAAAGTAGTAGCACATTATAAAGGTGTTGCCTATAGAAATCACTCATCTAACTTCTTTCTGATAGTATGTACATACGTGATATACACTGTGTTGTAACTTTTTATAATGCTATTTTTTCTCATGATTTAAAAGTAGAAGAAACAACCAAACTATAGGCAAAGCAGCCTATGTGTGCAACAAATTATCACCATGTTATACAATCTGCTAAAAAGGCAGTATTAGTATACATATAATAATAATATTAATGATAAGTGGAGAGAGCTATATATGTTTTCCTTTCCAAATATTATAACTAGGGCGAAACATAAACAAATCTTAAAAGAAGATTATGTTTTTAAAAATTAATGTAAGGGTATATTCAAAATGATACCAGTTTTGAAATCATACTTTTGACAAGCAAGGTAGTAGTTTGAATTTGCCTAGGTATGGCATGCAATTCAATGTTTATTTAATTATATTTTAATAGTAAACACTGATATAACATGGAATCAGGCAGTTAAATCTTTATGCTGGAATTTATACTCAGGCACAGCTTCAATTGGAAAATAGTAGAGTCAGGGTTAACAGAGTGTTAGGATATTCATGAAATTAGTCTGCTATAAGCCACTTTGTAAACTATATACAATGCTATGCTGAGTCACCCAGTATACAATGCTATCTTCGCCTAGCAATTTTTATCAACTTCAACCTCTACACTTCAAGAAGCTTACCTAATTACATTTTGATAACATGGTTATTGGCTAATTTTAAGCCCCTCTTAACTATCCATTTATTTTATGGTAACATAAGCCATGTATCCACAGGTAGGGATAATCACAGGTTACACTAAATAGCATTCTGTTTATATGTCTGTACAACCGAGGTAATTAATTATTATAATATAATAATTTAATATAATATATCATATATATATATATATATATATATATATATATATATATATATATATATATATATATATATATATATATATATATATATATATATATATATATATATATATATTCATATATATATATATATATATGATATATTATATTAAATTATTATATTATAATAATTAATTACTTCATAAAACATACAATGCTATATATATGATGCTACATCATTTAGTAAACAATGTTATTTTTGCATATAGCAATGTATCCATTTCAACCTCTACATGCACTTAAAGAAGTTTATATTCAGTTAATATTTACAATCAGATCACACAGTATTTGACTATTATATGTTTCCCCTGGTAATATACATCATGTCTCTGCAGGTGGGGATAATCATACTTGTAGGTTATACTAATTAGTATTATGTTTATGTTTACATGACTCATATTTTAATAATTATTATATAATTTAATATACTCTGTTTAATTAGTTTTATTTAACATTAAACGAAATGTCTACAATTGCACACTCAACATCACACGCATAGTAAATTGATCAGCAGTTTGATGACAAAATTTCATTACTTACATGTAAGTTAAAATTTCCAGTTTTTAGGTGAAATAGAGCTGTTATAACACGCCTGCCTGTTGTTATAAATTGTATATTTTTAGCAGTCTTTTAAAAAAACAAATCATTTCAAGACTAGAAGTCTATTAATATCCTACAATAGGTCCAATTCAACTTAACATAATAATATGTTACAACTGTATATACGGATCTCTCAATCTTCACTGCAGTACATTGAAATATTGTACATGTTAGATTATGGTGATGATGGAGTGCAGTATGTACTAATGCATAGCTTGTTTTCTAACATCTAGTATAGTCATGCATGTAAATCTGATGCCTGCAAGAGAAGGAATAGATTAAAGTCATTTATATGAGGCTACACTAGTCAACTGTAGCTTAGTGATCATGAGATAGTTTTATAGAAGTGATAAAACTATTTACTCTAGTTATCTTGATGCCATGCAATTTCAATTATCTTATTACTTCACTTACCTCAAGATTAAATACTGACCGGCACATATACCAGGTAAGCTGTGGTGATAAGTTGAAGTGTTAATATATAAACCAGAACACTGAAGCAGAAGAGACAGAAGAAAGAAGAGTTTAATTTGTCACTATCTACACTAACAGGCAAGTATTGGTCACAAAGTTGAGATCAGTGTCAAGGCTATTTCGTCTGTTGGCTGAAAATATGAAAATGTCTCTCTGCCAAAACTAATAATCGTATTTAGTTGTTGTGCTTCTTGGTTTATGCAACAACTTTGTTATTAAACTCTGATCGCATCTACTTTTACGCTCTTGGTAGAAGAGTCTGGTAAATGTCGTTGTATACGCTGCAACTTTATTGATATGAAACTAAACAATAAAAGAGGGTATTCTGCAGTAGAGGTGTGTCCTAAAGTTGCACGCCACGCAAATTAGTAATTAAAATAAAGGTTAGTTTTACAATTATATAATAGTAGTTTATAGAGTAGAATTTGTGACAGAAGTTATAAAATAGTTTTCTTTCCTCGGGTTTGAACTTAAGACTTCCTGCTTGCAATCAAGCACGCTAACCATTGCACCATAGTGGCCTCTGCATGGGTAATCTACAGAAGTATTGGTAGTTCTTATATTTCTTACAGTGTTTGATAGAGTAGGCAGCTATTGTGTAGGTTGTCATAATTACATACACTGTATGATATTACTAAAAAAGTTTCTACAATAAACTGAATAAATAAAAGAAAATTTAAAAAAATGCATTGAACTAAACTGGACAAGTTTCTAACAGAAAATATCAGCACCTATTAATAATTTTATTCTATCAATCATTTGTAGATGTCTGGTGAAACAGCATTACACACAATAGACAATGTGGATGAAGCGAGACAACTAGTGGATTCAATTCACTTATGTAGGCAAAAGGAGTTTATACTATCTGTTGATGAAAATGGATATACAGCATTACATACAGCTGCTGCATGTGGTAGAGCAGATGTAGTAGAATATCTCTGTAGCTTGTCTCTAGCTGATGATGAACTGATACTAAAGAAGGATGCTGATGGTCGTACAGCTCTACACTATGCTAAAAATAGAGAAATTGCAAAATTGCTCGTGGAGTCAGTTCTACCAGAGAATCAGAAAACTTTTATATTGTGTGCTGATAAGACTCAGTGTACAGCACTACATACAGCTACTTATAGTGGTATAGCAGATGTAGTAGAATATCTCTGTAGCTTGTCTCTAGCTGATGATGAACTGATACTAAAGAAGGATGCTGATGGTCGTACAGCTCTACACTATGCTAAAAATAGAGAAATTGCAAAATTGCTCGTGGAGTCAGTTCTACCAGAGAATCAGAAAACTTTTATATTGTGTGCTGATAAGACTCAGTGTACAGCACTACATACAGCTGCTTTATGTGATAGAACAGATGTAGTAGAATATCTCTGTAACTTGTCTCTAGCTGATGATGAACTGATACTAAAGAAGGATGCTGATGGTTGGACAGCTCTACACTATGCAGCTAAAAATAGAGAAATTGCAAAATTGCTCGTGGAGTCAGTTCTACCAGAGAATCAGAAAACTTTTATATTGTGTGCTGATAAGAATCAGTGTACAGCACTACATACAGCTACTTATAGTGATAGAACAGATGTAGTAGAATATCTCTGTAACTTGTCTCTAGCTGATGATGAACTGATACTAAAGCAAGATGCTAATGGTAGGACAGCTCTACACTATGCTAAGAATAGAGAAATTGCAAAGTTACTTTTAGAGTCAGTTCTACCAGAGAATCAGAAAACTTTTATATTGTGTGCTGATAAGACTCAGTGTACAGCATTACATATAGCTGTTATGTGTGGTAGAACAGATGTAGTGGAATATCTCTGCAGCTTGTCTCTAGCAGATAATGAACTGATACTAAAGAAAGCTACTAAAGGTAGGACAGCTCTACACTATGCTGAGAATAGAGAAATTGCAAAGTTACTTGTAGAGTCAGTTCTACCAGAGAATCAGAAAACTTTTATATTGTGTGCTGATGAGACTCAGTGTACAGCACTACATACAGCTGCTTTATGTGATAGAACAGATGTAGTAGAATATTTCTGTAGCTTGTCTCTAGCTGATGATGAACTGATACTAAAGAAATATGCTGATGGTAGGACAGCTCTACACTATGCTGAGAATAGAGAAATTGCAAAGTTACTTGTAGAGTCAGTTTTACCAGAGAATCACAAAACTTTTATATTGTGTGCTGATGAGAATCAGCATACCGCACTACATACAGCTACTATAAGTGGTAGAACAGATGTAGCAGAATATCTCTGTGGCTTGTCTCAGTTATCTGTTTCTCTTACGTTTTGGCTAGATTGCTTTAACCACACAGCACTGCACTATGCTACCAACAAAAAGATTGTCAGTTGCATGCTGAGTGAACTAAAATCTGCACAAATAGATGAACTGCTTTTTGTCACCAATACCAAAGGTAGCACTCCTATTCTGTCACTTGTTGAATTTGGACAACATGAATCACTAGCAGAACTTCTTCAACATATTGAAAATAAAACTGACTTGGATATAATAACTTATCTAGAGCAACACAACTATGCTGGTCAAAATATTTTGCATCTTGCAGCTCTGTCATTGTTTTTAGACAGTATATATAATGCACTGCAAGACTATGTCGGATGTTTAAAGCTTGAGAAAATGATGTACCCTGATGTGTATGGTAACACCCCAATCCATTATGTTGCTGCTAAGTATGACACTAAGGTCTTTGCTGACTTCATGCTCCATCTTTCCTTAACAATGAGACAAAAAATTACAGATTCACATAATTCACAACTAGTTGACTGCAGAAAAATAATTCACCAGAAAAACTTTTCTGAATTGTTTTACATTAAAAAGGTATTAGCAGATGACAAGCATAGTTCCTTGGCTACAAAGTTTGCAGCTGAATACATTCTCAGAACAGACTTCGAGCAGCAGTTGACACATCCAAAGAGTTTCTATAAATATGATGAGACAATTCTCAAGGTGCTGAAATACTGTCTGAATGAATATTCCTTACTTGACTCTGCATACACAACGTCGCACAGCTTGTCTTTAGCAGCTGTATGCCAACAGAAATCTGGACAAGAGAACACAGTGAGTTGATCTGTTAAATCTTACTCATATTATATGTTTTTTTATATCTTATATCTCTAGTTAGTAGTTATAATCAGTTATTGTAGATAATAATTATGTTATATGTTCTCTTATCAGATATCCCTATAGCTAGCCATTTAAAGCATATATTTACATAGCCACGATACTGCCATGGTACAAGTAAATGTAATGCAAAATGTTTTTCTCAACTGATTATATGATTATGCACATTTTATGCAGCTAAAAGTATCATTTGGTCGATTTGAAGGGTATGAAGTATTTATTGCAATATGACTTAATTTCCTTCCTCACAGAAGTATTCTATCTGCATTAGTATAAACGCTTATTATCTCTAATTTAGTTCAAATTTATACACTGACTTCTTGTTGAAGAGTGTGTATATAATATATTTCTTATTGCCATAGAGTCTTTATATAAGCAATGATAGTTAGAGCTAATTATGTAGTTGATGCTAATTATGTAATGCCCTCACCTAAAGTATCTTGATGTGTATAATAATAAACTCTTTAGTAGTTGCGTATATAGGTTAAATTTTCCTTGTTATATATAATGAAGGAAAGCAGTTGATATTAATTACCTTTGTGCTCCAATGCTTCTCATTACCTAATGTATTTACTACACACATGTATTTCAAAAAACATCAATACACCTTGCTATAACCAACTTATCTAGTTATACAGGGTATTTAATTCTTCAGGTGCCGCACTCAAGCCTATACTTTTAGGTACATAATAAAAAGCATTCTCTGTTATAAACTAACATGTGTATATTATCACGTT
Source organism: Bugula neritina (assembly GCA_964035545.1). NCBI lineage: Eukaryota > Metazoa > Bryozoa > Gymnolaemata > Cheilostomatida > Bugulidae > Bugula > Bugula neritina. The sequence continues at coordinate 7,359,363 of OZ037772.1, read as the reverse complement.
TATGACATAATTTTCTAATTATACCTTACAATGACTATTCCAAATTTGTTACCTTTTCTCACCTATTTTTGCTTTTTTCTGTTTGGGTAGCTAGATTAACCATCCTGAATAACGTTTCTATATTTTTACAATTAAGGCTTTCTGTATTGTTGAAGCACCAGAAAATTGCGTTTGCATTGGTTGTTAAACATATAGTTATGATATGAGCATTGGGAAGTGTAGTTTTAGAAAAGTCAAACATCATATATGTGGTGCTCATATTTAGCCCTGCTCCATCTGGAGGTAAAAACTGTCAGAAAGTTTCCGAGGGGATATTGACTGATTTTTAGTAAAAGCGACAGTTTTGATGCCCTTATTGTGCAAATTACATCGTTCATTTCAAAAAGCATTCAACAAATTATTAAAATTGATATTTAATATCAAATGTGACATCTGGTGTTGATAATCACAAAATCGTTTAGCTATATAGTCTGATAATCATGTTGTGTACTAAACTAGTTTGGTTTCAGGGTTCAGCTGAAGACTTGCAGCTTATAGTCATAGACACAATCAATGTGGAAGAACCTAAGCAGAAAACCATACAGAGTGTACTCAATGAAATGAACATATCTGTGCACGATGGAAAGCCTAAGGTACTTATAGTATAAATTAAAGTGTCTTTAATCAACTACATGTATATATTATAGTATCAACTATAATAGTATTTCAGTATTGCTAATTGAATGTGCCAAATAAACCTAACAACAAATAGCTTACTGCCTTAGTATGGCTTTTAAAACAAATTCATGTCTTTTATTGACATATTAAAATTTAAATTATATTTATATACATCGTTATTTTGCTTGATAGTTGTATTTTAATTTATTGAGAATGAACTTTGTACTATATGAAATGGCCAAATAGTCTAGAAATATATGGAAAACGTAATATTTCATTTGCCTCTGTTTTTTAAGATAGCAGTAATACAAAGTTCTGTGAAAGAAGCAGATCTGAATCTGATACCACCAGGTCCTGACTACCTGATACTCTCAGTGAAATACAAAAAAGACAACTATACAAGGTAACACTAAAATAGAAAAAAATTTCTACGTTTTGCTACATTGCATTATACATGTTATATTATATTAAAATAAATTTTTTAACTATTTTGCATAGGAATGCAGCACCAGACTTACTGAAACACAAATCTATTCATTCTTTGATCTCTGAGCTGAGCTGTGATCCTGATGTACAGAAAGTTAGTGTAAACTCAACTCTGAGCAAGAGATACATCAGAGATAATGATACGTCTTTGGTAGAAGGTTATGAAAATATTGAACCAGGTAACACTCAAATAAGAGAAACAGGTGATGGTGAAGAGAGAGAAACAGAAAATGGTAAAATGAGAGAAACAGATGATGTTGAAGAGAGAGAAACAGATGGGGAAGAGAATAAACTGAACGAGGAAAAAGTGAGTGGATCAAATGATGTAGATACAATGGAAATTTTATAAGCAACTATGCTACATTAAACAAGTAAATACATCCAATTTACACAAAGTGTCTAATAAACATGTATTTACACAAACTTACAGAGCTGCTTAATGGAGCAAAGTTCAAGTTCTGCACTTTCAAGCTCAGATTATGTCAAAGTTTCAATCAAGTACAAGAATGAAGATTATAAAAGGTGAAGTATTATTATTATTATCTTTTAAATCCATTTCAAAACGAAACATTTTGTGTGCACTAATTTTGTGGCAAGAGCTAATGATGGTTGTTATTCAATATTGTATATACAGAAAAAGAATGATCAACATGGGACAATACAAATCAGTTAAACAACTGACTTCTGAGCTCACTAATAATCCAGATGTGCAAAGCTTTTTCGTAAATGAAGGACCTCCTCATAGTGCAAATAATTGTGAGGAGATGATATCAGATAATGAGTCAGTAACTCAATCTGGGGCTAGCAAATGGAGTCAGCCATGTGTTGGTGAAACAAGTCAATTCTCTGATTTCGAAGTAAATAGCCATGTTGATGGTAAGATGGATGATTCCGCCACCACTGGTACACCAAATTGCCGTATTCTCATAAATGAAAGTAACAGAGGAAAGGCGTTGATCCTTTGCAACAACATACAACTCTCTAATAACCCAACAAGTGGAAGTAAAACAATTTCTGGGAGACGCACTCAATCTTTGAAACATTCCAGAAAGGTTTTTGCTCACCACTTTGGATTTCAGGTAAGTATATGCAACTATTTTTTCTATGTGCTCAAAACCTTATGGTAATTAAAGGATTTTGACTCTGTTTTATAGCTAGTGTTTGCCAAGTCTAGGTTGAAGAAAATATTTCAAATGCTTGGAAAGGTTTTGTGTTTGCAAAATCCAAATGAACATATGAGCTAATTCTTTGCTGTGTTATTGAATAAAAAGCAGCCAACTTGCAAAATGCTTACATTAGATCATTTCCTATATTGTCTTATAGTAAATTCGTTAGTATATGCATGACTTGTTATAAGACACCAAAACAGGTAATGCATAGAAAAGTCGTTTGCTACACTAATAAATTATTCAAAACAAATATTCTATAATGGAAATGCTTCAATTGGGCATTAGAGTTAAACACAAATCACCCAACAACTTTATTCATGAGTGGATGCAAAACCTAGTTATAACTTAGATAATAGCACAGGGCTAGTCCAATATATTATATATATTACAGACTATTGAAAAACAAGATCTATCTGCAGAAAAAATGCTCAGTTCCATATCTGAGTTCTCCAAATCAGAAGGACATGGTTCAATGGCTGCTTTAGCTATCTTCTCTCATGGTAAAGATGGACTCATTTATGGACATGATGGAAAATCAAACTGTTCAGTACAGGAAGTGGTGAATCACTTCAACTCTGGGACTACTGCATGTATCCCCAAGGTAGTAGAAAGCTTCTCTCCACTTCGATTTCAACGTTGAAAAATTCTAGCAATAAATTTAGGTGTATTTCTGTCAATTGAACTTAAAATTTGTTTATTGGTCATACAGAGCAACTTTAACTTGAGACATGCCAAAGAAGTTCCAGAAGCATTCAAAACTGTCGAACTCATGTTTGGTTAATTACTTTATTTTAATTTTTTTTAATATTTCAAATTGATTAAATAGTTGATTAGTAGTAACTTTGTTTTCAAGTTGCTGTAATATTAGGCCGAAAGATTCTGATTTCAGCTACTATTCCTGTCCTGCTGCAGAGGAGATATTTCAGCCATATACAACAGAGCTCCTCATAGTTTTGAATCTAGCGATGAGTTTCCAGACATCCCTTTCCTGTATAGACCAGTGAGACAGGAACTGCCTCTTGCAGTCAAAACTATAGAATGGGAAAGACAAGCTACAAAGCAAATTCCTCCTCTTGATATTCCTGTAGACTGCTACGTCTGCTTTACAACTCTTCCAGACAGCAGGTAAATGTGGGTACAGCAAATGCTTTTACATCTTAAAGTTTTTGGTCTAGATGTAAAAGGTATGATTTTCACAGTATTTTTGCTTCAAAAATTAAACTAGCAATGTATTTGGATTGCAATCATACTTTCCTGGCACATTTTACTTATGTTCTTTAAGTCTGCAAAATTTTAAAAATATATTTTGTATCAAATTACTTACTGTAGTTTTCATTTATTTTTAGATCAAAAGCTGGAATGTTTTTCAAGTACTTTTCTGAACATCTCTCTGAACTCACCAACAGTAAAGCCTCTCAGCTCCAAACAGTCCCAGAGGTTGAAAGATGTCCCACGTCTAAAGACTCTCTCCCAAGTCAGCAACTACCACCAGATGTCTCTGTAGCATTTCCTGTTCTTCAGCCATCTGTACAGAGAGTAGAACTAGTTGATCTGCTAACAGATGTAGCTGGAGTAATGAGAGAGAAATTTGAATCTAAACAATACTTTAACTTATGCTACTCAGTGAATAGATACAGTAAGCAGATTTTCATTGATATCTTACCATGCGTGGCTAAAGTTCAATGGAAATTATAATTTTGTTTCCTAACTGCAAAAGTATATATTTGTGTAGCTCTTTGATTGTAATATAAGCTTTGATACATTTATGAAACTCTGGAGTACAATTGCAGTTCATGCAATCCTTTGTCACAATAGACAAGCTTATTTTGCTTTACTAAAAATCATCTTGGTTATGCCTCTAATTGGAACTATATTTTCTATTTTCTTTTTCACACACATATTGCATTTATTTATCATGAGAACGGCTATTTTCATTTATCATTATTTAGTGAATAATTATTTATAGTGATTATTCTATTATCTTTTAACATATTATTATATCTATAATTATATTTCATATTACTGGAGCTGCTGTAATAGCAAAACTGTGCATGCAAAATTGGTGCAAGTAAAATTGCTTGATTTTTCTAAATTATTTGGCCGTAATAAGCTAATTCAGTTTAATGAGAAGTTTAATCATTACATTTATTGTAATAATATGTAGCTCAATTAATCTCACAGTTTATCAATCAATATTTGGTACAATATTTTATTGCAAGTTTCTTTTATTTGGTAATTAGAGTTTAGGACACTTTTACCTGCATGTTTTACTATAATAGCAATTTGTTTTTAATATGCAAACAACTAGCTGCACTGGTATTAATAAGAATTAGGAAGCAACAATTCAACCAGTAAGAACAAAGCAATACCAAGCAAAGTGTCATGGTTCATGTCGTGTTGTGTAGTGATGAGTTTACCCAGTGGTCCCCGTAGTGTAATGGTTAGCACACTTGCTTGCAAGCCAGAGGTCTCGGGTTCGATTCTCTGTGGGAGCAATTATTCTTCAAGCTATTTCGGCCTTTAGTGAAGTGTAGTGGTAATACTCTGAGAGAATTGAGTGGCCAGGGAAGCCTGAAAACTGAAGGAGTAGTAGATGGGCTAGTAGAGTTCAGAGAACTGGGTGGGATGTAGTGATGAGTTTACCCAGTGGTCCCTGTGGTGTAATGGTTAGCACACTTGCTTGCAAGCCAGAGGTCTCGGGCTTGATTCCCGGTGGAGGCATTATTTTTATGTTGTAGCATCAAATTAGTGTTATACTCAAGAATCAGACACTTCAAGTTTTAAAAACAAGTTTATAGAGCTTGCATTTTTAAAACTAAAATAGAAACTATGATTTCAATAATACTTTTATTTTGGTGAGTAGTATGTATATATAACAGCCTTTATACTTTATAGATGCAGATCACTGCTTGAGCCATATCAGAGTTTATTGTTTCTGCAGATTTAATGCATATGGAAAGGCAGGAGATCAATAAACACCTGTTTGCTTTCTCTATTGACAGAGTAACATAAGTTAAAGCATTGTTTAGATTGAAATTTCTCTCTCAGAACTCCAGCTACATCTGTTAGCAGATCAACTAGTTCTACTCTCTGTACAGATAGATGAGAAACAGGAAGTCCTACAGAGACATTTGGTGGAAGTTGTCTATTTGGTAAAGGGCAACTAGACATGGTGTCTCTCTCAACGTCTGTGCCTGTTGGTGAGTCGAGAGCACTATTGTTGGTAAGTTCGGACAAATGTTCAGAAAAGTATTTGAAAAACTTTCCGGCTTTTGACCTAAACATAAAATTATATTGTTAATAAGTAATTTGATATAAGAATTGTTTGTTTTGACATTTTAGAAAGTGCTGATGATAGTCAAAGATTTGAATACTATTTTTACCTGCTGTCTGGAAGAGTTGTAAAGCAGACGTAGCAGTCTACAGGAATATCAAGAGGACGACTTTGCTTTGTAGCTTGTCTTTCCCATTCTATAGCTTTGACTGCAAGAGGCAGTTCCTGTCCCACCGGTCTATATAGGAAAGGTATGTCAGGAAACTCATTGCTAGATTCAAAACTATGAGGAGCCCTGTTGTATATGGCTGAAATATCTCCTCTGCAGCAGGACAGGAACATTACCTAAACATATTTTGGATGCTTTTTTAAATCTCGGCAGACTATCATAAGTTTTCAAGTCAACTTGGTAGATGAGACCAATCATCTTTATATTTTTACTTCAATAAATGTTTTTTAAGACTAAACAAATGAAACTCTGCAATTAAACTTACTTTCGGAATATCTCTAACATGTCCAGAGTTGAAGTTATCCACCACTTCCTGTACTGAGAAGTTTGACTTTCCATCATGTCCATAAATCAGTCCATCTTTACCATGAGAGAAGATAACTAGAGCAGCCATTGAACCATGTCCTTTTGATCTTGAGAATTCTGATACAGAACTGAGTATTTCCTCAGCAGACATGTCACATTTTGTTTCTACCTGGAAAATATAATTTCTGACTGCAAGTTTGAAATTTTGTCTGATCCTCGGATGAGAAAAATTCACTCTTTGACAATCTATGGATTTTTAATTAATTTAATTAAAAAGTGCAAAGAAGTTGCTGGCAAAATTTCCTTTCATTGGTATTGGTATGATGCAAATTTCAGCTTTATTTTTGAATATATAGATAACATTAGACGAAATGATCTGTTGATCAAATACCAGTTTCATTTTTTCACAATAATAAAAGTGAGAACTTTTTAAATAAGCTAATAAAATACCTAGCAATGAAAGCTTCATTGGCTTCACCTACAAGTCAGTATCTGAAAAGCTTTCTAAAATCTTAGACAGATTCTTTAATGTATGTGGTGCCTGGAACCATATGTGGTAAATTTATGCTTTAGCTTTTCTTTAAAATGAACCAATGAAAAGCATATCAACAAATTTTTAACTACCTTCATTTATAAGCAAGTCAATATATGCTCTTTGAAATTGGATGAAAAGTAAAAAATTTCCTCATTTTTAGTGCATGTGTGCAATCATATGCAACCTGATCTATGTAACAATAAAGGTAACCATACTTACACTAAGTCCGAAGTACTTGGCTAGAATGTTTTGGGCAATTGGTAAAGTTCTCATCCGCTTTTGAGAAATTTTCTTATCATGCTCAGTTGCTTTAGTCGAGAGTGTTAGATTGTTGCAAATAATAAGAGCTTTGCCTCTGATGCCTCCGGTAATAAGAAGGAAGTTTTCTGATGTATTAGTAGGTGGTTTACTCTTTTCACCATCTTCTGTTTCTCTCTCTTTACCACCATCTGTTCCTCTCTCTTCATCATCAACTGTTTCTCTCTCTTTACCATCATCTGCTTCTCTCTCTTGTCCATTATTTGTTTCTCTCTCTTTACCATCTTGTGATTCTCTCTCTTCACCATCTTCTGTTTCTCTTTCTTTACCATCATCTGTTTCTCTTTCTTTACCATCTTCTGTTTCTCTCTCTTCACTATCTTCTGTTCCTCTCTCTTCACCATCTTCTACCAGAAATCCATCATCATCTCTGATGTATCTCTTGTTCAGAGTTGAGTTTACACTCACTTTCTGTACATCAGGATCACAGGTAAGCTCAGAGATCAGAGAATGAAATGATTTGCATCTTTTCATGTCGGGTAATGTTGTTCTGTAGATAATAACTATTTTTCATAAATAATTTAACATGTCATTAAATATTGACTTTCAACAGAAATAATAATATAGCAATAATTCTACCTGATAAAAAAAGTTGAAAATAAGGTGTTATGCAAAATACATTTTGCTTTAATTTACCTCCTTTTAATGTCATTATCAATTTCATGTTTTATCAGAAGTATCAGATAGTCCGGACCTGGTGGTAGTAAATTCAGATTCTCTTCTTTCACAGAACTCTGTATCACTGCTATCTGCAAAATTTAATCACCAGTTTAATTAAACAGTGGGACAATTTTTAGAGATTTTATGTACTATCTCAGTGTCACTGTAAGCTGTACATACAAATGAAAAAAGTTGATTTCTATATAAAAACTTGCCTGCAAGTAGCTGTTTTACATATATAATTGGTAAATACAAATTATGACAATTATGCGTAAAAAATGACACAATATTTTCGCTTTTTAATTGAAAAGTGTCAAGTTGTTAATTGGCATGGTAAAAAATACATTATTAATTTTTTGTATTGTTTTTTGAAGTCGCTATATGTGATTGGGCACTAGGGAGCAGTTGTCGTCTAGGGATTAGAGTGTTTGCCTAGTAAACACGAAGTCATGGGTTTGAGCCCAACAAAAAGCTATCAGTGATGTTAGGAAACACATCTAGTCTCAATTGCTCCTGTGCTTCATCTTTATAAGCCCGATTTAACAAGAATTACCTTTTTCATCTAGGGTTCCCACAGGGATGGTGACTATAAACTTGCATGAGTTTTTATATGTGATTGGGCACTCTGAATTGTAATTTTATGCAATTTGTAAAAACACATTGCCAGTTCTCTAATAAGATGAGTAAACTGCAATTAAGTATTTATACCTCTTCTATTATAAATGTCTTGGTAAATAACGTTAGCCAAGTATAATTAATTTTTTAAGATTTATTCAGTTTCTAGAGTAAATAAATTACGATTGTTTTAAAAATGTCCTAGCAATATTCTAATACACCTTGATTTTTATGCAACTGCTAACTCAACCGTGATAATTGCTCTTCAATGTTATTTTTATGAGTTATTTTAAAAATCTAGAAGTTTTACATTAAACAAAGCATAAAATATTGTAGTAACTTGTGAGTCGAATGTAATTAAGTGTGGAACATAACTCTAGTATGAGAAAAACTAGAAGTGTTGTAGTCGCCAAGATTATCAATATTAATTGTGTAGTGGATGCTTTAATAGGTAGTCTGTATCAGGCGAGCTCCAGTAGTAGACTAAATCTACACTGTGAGTTCACTTGCTATTATACCGAAATAGGTTAAAGAAATTTTTTACAGAACAAAAGAAAAGTAGACAAAGAATCTTTTATTTTTATTCTGTCCAAAAGTCGAGGGCCCAAATAGTGGCTCTCCAATAATCGGAACTTGGTTCGATTATCGGGAGCCCGATAATCAGTCGTTCGACTTTCAGACAAGATGAAATTACACGATTGTGTTACATAAGTTATAAAAAATGAGATCAGAAAAAGGTAATTTCACACGGTAAAAAAATAAGAAAAGACAACTCCACAATGTACCTATTTCTGCCACACACACCCCCTATCGGAAAGCCTACTTTCCGATACATTAAACACACAAAAAAACTAAAGGGGAAGCTAACCAAAAAAAACTGTAGGAATACACACAAAATAATAACTACACACGTAAAATAAATTGCACGCACAGAAAAAAAATGTGAAAACACCACACACCCACTACCACATATACATAAGAAATGGAATTGTCATCAGTGACGTCGGCCGCCATTGGAATGCTCAAGGTGGCTAAGCCGCCTCCGTAGGGCCGTCATATCCTCCTCATATCTCCGCATCTGCCGGCGCAGGCATCACACCTCCTCTTCCATTGATGGCAGGGGCTCTTGAGTGGGCTGAGAGATCCGGGTGGTGGTGGTGGTGGAACGGCGCTCCGTCTTCTTCTTCTTGCTCGTTGCTGCGGGTTGGCGATCCAGGTCGTGAGCATTGGAGTTGGAATTCCCACTGACCCGTGTCAGCATGACCCGAAGAGGCTGGGAAACCCAGAGTGAGAGAGGCTCGTTTACGAGTGTCACCAACGTGTGGCAAGATGAGATCCCGGAACCCCGAAAATGTGGCCTCGTTGTCCACAAATGTGCTGCCCGTGTGGCAACGCGCTATGCGCTAGTGACGCAACTCACAATTGCGTTGGTGTGAGTATTTGCCACACAGGCAGAATACATTAGCAAAGTGTTGGTGTCAAGGATCTACTATTTGGCTGGATCAGGATACGCCAAAATGGCGCCTCCATTAGTCGTTGTTTGAGGTGGTCGAATGCCTGCTGGTCCTCCTGTGTCCACTGCCACCGGACCCCCTTGGAGGTTAGTCGATTCAAGGGCTGAGCCACCCCTGCAAACCCAGGTATGTACTGCTGGTAGTACCCTACCAGGCCCAGGAATGCCCGCAACTCAGGGAGGTTGCGGGGAACAGTCTATTCCTTCACAGCTTGCTCCTTCTCTGGGTCGGTAGCGACCCCGTCACCGCCAATCCCATGGCCTAGATACGTGACTTCTGGCTGCAGGAGTGCACACATGGAGAGCTTCAAATTTAGTCGAGCTTCTCGGAGATGGTTAAAGACTGCTCGCAGATGACTGACATGAGTCAACAATGACGTCGTCCAGATAGTTTAGGAGGGTCTTCCAGTGTAATCCACTGATGACCTGCTCCATGAGCCGCTGGAAAGTTGCCTGGGCAAAAGTAAGCCCGGATGGCAGAGGGTAGGCATCCTGGATGGTAACACTGTTGAGTCTGCAGTAGTCCACACAGAACCTCCAGCTACCATCCTTTTTCTTGACCAGAACTACTGGCGAGCTCCACCCACCATGGGCATGCTCAATCAGGTCCTGGTCGAAAAGATCCTGTACCTGTCGGCTCACCTCCTTCTCCTGCCCTAGAGGTCGGGTTGGCTGCCTGATGGGGGTGGTACTGGCTGCTAGGGATATCGCGTGGGAGACAACCTTAGTCAGCCCCATGTCTCCATCGCCGTGACTGAAAACATCACTGTACTCCATGAGTAGTTGAGCCAGTACTTGGCGTTCAGTTGCTACACGCTCCTTCATACAGGTCAGCCAAGTGCGCTGAGACTGCTCCTCAACTGGCAGGAGGGGGTTTTCCCTGAGTGTCAGCCACTGTCTTCAGTACCAGCCCCACATCCGCTTCCTGGATGAAGTGGTACTTCCCCGCAAGCATTCCAGCTGATAATCGGACGGGTTCCGTGAAGGGGTTGATACACTGCGCGAGAAGCTCTTTCCGACAGTCTAGCCAATTCGGGTAGACCTTGCGGTCTCCGAGATCTCCGAGGTGCCTGCCATCCTGCGCCCTGAGACTCCAACCGGGTACTAAGTGGTCGAGCTGGAGAATCGGGTAGACCTTGCGGTCTCCGAGGTCTCTGATGTTCCTGCCACTCAGTATCAGCAGACTCCATAAAGGCCTTCCTGATTGTCTTCTGATCCTTCTCCCGGATGGGTTTGGCTTGGGGCCTACGGTTGGCGGAAGTTACCGTGAGCCTCGGTAGTTTAAAGGCAGCCATCCTCCCCTGGGACAAAGCTTTCTCATATGTTTTGACGGACCACATTCCCAAGCAGGTGGGTTGTGAGGGGCATACAGGGTCGTCCCACGATTGGGAAGCCCGCCTGTTGGCCTGGTCACGTTGCAGCTCAGTCACCGTAACCTGCGGGCCTTTCACCATGTTCATCAATGTGGTGAGCTGCGTTTGCTCTGGCGACTTTGTAGCTGCTGCCGCCACCTGCAGGATAGGGAGTGTGGTGGTCTCCTTTTCCTCTTCGGCCACCTCGTGGGCGATAAAGTCCGATCCATGGGGCCCATCAACCTGAAAATAGGCCTTGCCTATCTCCAAGGCCTCCTCAATGCTACTTACCTTGGCCGCCAACCAGTAGCGTTGTAGTTCTGGGTTATTAATGGCTCGAAAGAATGCATTATATAACAGGCGTCTCTTCTCTTCTTCAGCCTGACTGAAAGCAGTCTGGGCCAGCCTCTCAATCGAGTTTGCATGGTCTTCTAGGGTTGTCCTCCAATCCCTTCGGAGCCCTTGTAGCTTGTCCACGGCTTCTTGGGCTGTCAACCCCAAACGAGTTTGGAGAGCCCGCATTATGTAGGCTTTATCAGGCTCGAGAGCAAAGCTCCTGGCCTGGCCTGTTAAACAAGCCCAGAGTTGGAGGACGCGCACCGGTGCTGGCTATTCAGTGATGGTGGCCACATCCTCAAACTCGCAGATAAGCTGCTCCACATCGCTGTCCCCTCTGAAATTTGGGGGCTTGAAGCGGTACCTGTCACCAGGTGGCACATCTTTAGCCTCTTGGACTTCTCGGAGGGCTGTCACCAGAGCTTCCAACGTAAGGGCTGGTCCCGCCGGCACTTCAGGGACTGGTCCTGCTGGCTCTTCATGGCCTGGTCCTGCTGGCTCTTCTGGGGCTGGTCCTCTTCCTCCCCTTTGGCCATCTTGTTCTTCTAAACCCTCAATAGGTCCCCTACCAATGTTTTAACTTTTGGGTTGAATGTAATTAAGTGTGAAACATAACTCTAATATGAAAATAACAACAGGTGTTGTAATCGCCAAGAGTATCAATCTTTATTGTGTAGTAGATTATTTAATAGGTAGTCTGTATCAGGAGAGCTCCAGTATAATAGACTGAATCTACACTGTGAGCTCGCATGCTTTTATACTGAAATAAGATAGAGAAATGGTTTACAAAACAAAATAAAAGTAGACAAAGAATCCTTTGTTCTCATTCTGTCCGAAAGTCGGGGGGGGGCCCGAATATCGGCTCTCCGATAATCGAAAGTCTGATAATTGGAACTTGGTTCGATTATCAGTAGCCCGATAATCAGCAATCCGACTTTCGGACAGGATGGAATTACATGATTGTGTTTCATAAGTTGTAAAAAATGAGATTAGCAGAAGGTAATTCCACACAATAAAAACATAAGAAAAGACAACTCCACAATGTACGTATTTCTACCACAATATATACATAGCTATAGTGACTTAGGACTGAATCAACTATCGTTTACCTTCGACACATTGGGATTTCATGCAATGATACAGCTGACAGGTATATAGGTAGTATAGATATAAGAATAAGACCTTGGGTTTGCTGTTGAATGTAGCCAAGTCCATTTCATTGAGTGTTTGTTGCACAGTTTCTTGTTTAGGTTTTTCCACGTCTTCCATGTCTATGGCTATAAGTAGATAGTCTTCTGCTGACTTCTGCTAAAAGAATACTATTGTTTTAAACGATACTCAAGGTCATAATATAGGTTCTAATTTAAAAAAGGTCCTAATTGTTAATATCAGACAATGGATAGAATTAAAATTTCATTTGCCCTACAATCAAACAAGTCTAGAATGCAGATAAACCTCTCATCATCATAGATTATTACAAAGATAGAAACTAAATTTAAAAGTTTTGACAATTTTAATCAAATTGATAGCTTGCACTTCTGGTCATTAATAAAACTGCTGCAGCACCAACACAATCTGCTTTTACTGACAGCTAAAGTTTTTCTCACAATTGTTGAAGCAAACAAAGTAAAATTGCAATTTATTATGCTGATACAGTCAATTACATAGCCAGCATGAGCCCACTTACGATGTTTTCAGGTTGCGTATTTGTTGACAAAAAAAGCAAAAGGGATTTTTGTGCATCAGCAGCTGAAGAAAACAATGTGTGTGACGTTGTATAAGCAGAGTCTAGCAATGAATATTCATTTAAAGAATATTTGACCACTTTGAAAAACACTTCATTATATTTATAGGCATTTTCAGGCACAATCAGGTCCAGCTGTTGCTGGAACTCATTAAAAAAGAACTGCCGAACATTGGAAAATTTGGACAGTAAAGATTTTTCAGAATCATCACAAAGCACTCCCTGGATGTAAAACTTTTCGTCAAATGCTTTCCGTTGAACAATGTTTCTACAGTTGGTTTGCTGTTTGTTTGTTGAATTTACAATAATGTGTCTCATTGATAAGGGAACATACTGCATAAAGTCTGCACAGGCTCTGGTGTCATACTTGGCAGCGATATAGTGAATTGGTGTGTTACCGTATACATCTGGGTACATCATATTTTTAATATTTATGTCTGGTAAATACTCTTCCAGTACACTATACAATTCTCTCAAGGTTGGTGACAAAGCCGCAAGGTGCAAAATATTTTGCTTCTTTTTGTTCCGCCTATGTAAAGAGGAAACCAAAGTGCCTAAACCATAACTTTGCTCTATATGCTGAAGAAGCGATTTCAGGGCGTCGTCTTTGCCAAATCTGACTAATGAGAGAAGTGGCGTGTTACCTTCATCATCTCTGTCCAACAGTAACCTTTTTATACAATTATGGTTGCTTGAATGGAGAAGACTGGTGATAGCAGTTTCATCATATGCAACATGTAAAGCCGTGCAGCCAGTAAATGTTTTTTTCAACAGTAACTGATCGTTTTCTAAAGATATACCACAAAGATATTCTATTACATCAGCTGCTCCTAGTACAGATGCCGCATGCAATGCAGTCATGCCCTCTTCATCAACGGATAAAACTAAGCTGTTTCGTTTCTTTGTTGAAACTGACTCAACAAGCAGTTGCGCAATTTCTCTGTTTTTTGCCAAGTGCAAAGCTGTTTTGCCTTCCTCTTCTCTTTTCATTATAAACTCATCATCAGTTAGAGGTAAACTACACAAATATTTGACAACCTTGGTTCTACCAAAGATGGCTGCTTCATGCAATGCTGTGCATTGATTATTACTTACAGAGAACAGAAATTTCTTTCTCAATTCTGGCGTAACTGACTGTAAAAGTGTCTCCGCTATTGTATCGGCTTTAGCTATATGAAGAGGAGTGTAACCAAAACTGTCTTTTTTGAATAGCAGCTCATCATTATTTTGGCGTACCTCACACAAATATTTGATCACATCAGCCTCACCAACAGAGATGGCAACGTGCAGTGCTGTCTGCTCACTATCATCAACAGATAATATAAACTGCTTTTGATTCTCTGGTGCCAACGACTCCACAAGTAACTTTGCAATCTCTACATTGTTGGCATAGTGAAGAGCAGTCCAACCATTTTTACCTTTCTTTGGTATTAGTTCATCAGAAGTTGGATATAAACTACAGAAATATTTTACTACATCAATTCTATTGTTAACGACAGCCCTATGTAGTGCTGTACACTGATACTTATCTACAGATAGTATAAATTCTCTCTGTTTTTCTGCTGTAACTGACTCTACGAGTAGTTTTGCTCTATCTCTATTTTCAGCATAGTGTAGAGGTGTTCCACCAAGATTTTTATCCATCTTCTGTTTATGTCTATACAGCGTTGTATATAGGTACTTTCTTTCCTTGCTAAAAATGAGATGCTTCAGCTTTAGGCTTAGGGTGAGCTCCTCTCCAAAATTTTATCTCTTGTTATTTGCAGTGAATAATCTTTATGCCTCTATAACTATAACCATGTATCAGTGACTGGAGTTACTAATACTCTATCACAAGGCTAGATAAGCAGAGCAAACGTCCTTATCTCTACTAATCACAATACTAGCATAAGCAAGCTACTAGCTGTATTAGTGAGCTGTAGTAACATAGCTCTAAATTCATCCTTTGCCTCTATATAAGGCACTGATGGTGTAGGCTCACCTACTGCCTGCACGTTTACAACTTATGCACAATCTATCATTCCATGCCAATATTATTGTTATATGCAAAACTAGGGCTGAGCCGATCTTCTAAAACACATTTGATCATGCTTGAAGATTTTCAAAGAACTGTACAACAAAACTCTGTGATTATACTAACAGGATTTCACAAATGAGCTGCAAACTAAGTACTTATCACAAATGTTTTTATCTGTTCTGTAAAATAATTTTGCCCCCACTGAGATTCGAATCTAAGACCTCCGGCTTGCAAGCAAGTGTGCTAACCATTACACCAAGGGGACCACTGGGTAAACTCAACACTACATGTTCAAATTATTTAAAATAAAAAGTATCTCTAATATTATGTTTAGTCAAAGCAGATAACTTTATTATAGTTCAATCTTATGGTATATGACTGTTTTCATGATTTCATTATGATATAACTGAGTTTGATTTTATTGCTGCATGATAGGCTGTGTCCATTAGGCAACCATACAACTTACTTAATGCAAGTTACATATATGTTGTGTTACTTAAATATATGATTTCCAGCATAATTGCTGTTAATTAACCAGTAAGTATAGTTAAACATGGGCTCAGCCCTACTTCAATGCCAGCACATGACAATCATAAGGTCACGACCTTTCCTATAGATATAAAATGCACTGTAGTTAGTGATGTACAGATGATGACATGCTACAGGATGCTGTGTTGCTGAAAGTGTGTACTTAAGCAACATTAAACAAAGTTCATTATTTCAAGTAATGAATCGTGACTCTGTTTAAGCTACAGTATATTATACAGGGCTCAAGTACACTCCTACAGAAACTTGTGTGCAATTCCAATCATGCATACAGTCATACTATATTTTCCAATATAAAAAAAATTGTGGTTGTAAAAGTTGTCTTAATTATGCATAAATAATGATAATAAATTGCGTAATCATGTATATTAACTCAACTGCAGTATACTAACAACTAGGTGTAATGGAGTTATTTATTTGTACTCAAGAAAAAAGAGAAGACAACTCTTGCACTACAGTCTATACGTAGTGTAATCGGTTTTTATTCTAGCAATTATTTACGTTAGCATTTAGCCTCTGCCAGTTAGAGTTTCAAACAAGCCAATTTATTTTGACCAGCTATAACTGCAAGTTTTAAAACTGAAAGTTAAATTTGATTATCTCAGGTAACCCTCACCCAGTAGCAGCATGTGCCCTTTTTTACAGAATTATGAACAAACTAGTTTAGTTACTGCCTGAATTATGTAATGTTGAGTTAACCCAGCAGCCCCTGTGTTGTAATGGTTTAGCTCGTCTGCTTGCAAGCCAGAAGTCTGTTATAGTTCGAATCCCGGTGGGGGGCAAAGTTTTTCCAAATTATATACTCATTCATAAAATAGGCTAAGTAACTGAACGAGTATTAGACTAAGTCACATAATTTAATCAAAGTTAGCCTTCATAACTCTTTTCACCATGAGCCTTTTCCTGCTAATCGCTTGGGTGAAGGCCAAGTGACACCTTTGCTGCACACTCGTACTTTTGGGGAATTCCCCTATATTCCACAGCAGTAACATATGCCCATGCATTTAGCTTCCACCATTAGCTAAGAATTACTGTTGGGCTTTATAACCTACATTTCCTGTAAAGTTGGCATTTGTTATGTAAAGCTGAAGCATGATTACAGCAATAATGTGTATCTCCTAATACATAGTTTTTACTTGTCAGGGTGATTGTTATTTGTGACCTTTACCCAACTGTTCTTAAAATAGTTATAATATATTGAAGAGTGCATAATCACAATAAATCATAATATAAACTGCATGGTCAGGTGCAGGTAAAAAATTACAGGAAAGAATTTTAGCTACATAGCTAAAATATTAGCCTGTGATCCTAACCTATATTGCTATAGAAAATTAAGAAAACTGGGCTATTTTAGTTTATTTTGATTATCTGTTCATTGAACGTAAAACTGGAGCACCAATTTAAATGCAAATGACCAAAAACTATTATTGTATAAGTTAAATTATGTATTATACCTACTAAATAACAATTGTTAAGACTACATATTTCTGAAGCCTTCAATTAAAACTGCAGTATTGATAGCAAATTGTCTTTATATAGTTGAGTGATTTTATTCAAGGGTAAATAATTCAGCTTTATTGTGCTCTACATAATTGTTATATTGCACCTATCTCACTTCGTCTTTCACGGCATTGATTTTATTGAATGGCAGTTGCTTATGAGGTAAAACAGATATTATAGTAATTAATGATAGCCTTAGTTACAGAAGTCGCTATTATTAGCAATACCGAATATGCCTTTATAAATAAAGCCGTAGTTTTTAATTGGCAGGCCTACGCAACTACTCAATAGCGCTAGCCTTGTTGAAAGCTAGAGGGCATAGGCTAAGAATGCTTGCGCTAAGCCAATAATATCATTATACCCGCTAGTAGTCATGCACATAGCTATCTACTAACCAAAGCGACAATACGCCACTAGTACTAAGGGATATCGTAATGA
The DNA here is from genome assembly GCA_964035545.1 of Bugula neritina. Taxonomy (NCBI): domain Eukaryota; kingdom Metazoa; phylum Bryozoa; class Gymnolaemata; order Cheilostomatida; family Bugulidae; genus Bugula; species Bugula neritina. The sequence goes on along the minus strand of OZ037772.1, from coordinate 7,341,668 downwards.
CTCAGCGCGTTTACTTAGTGATATCGCGTTGACTGCAAAACTGTAGACTATAAGATAACACATTATCCCACTATACTTAATGATTTCGAAGCTTAGTAACTCATATGCCTATGGCAGGGAGCAGTTACTCACGCTTCAGTTATTTAGTAAGTAACTAGTAAGCGTAGGCTCGTGTTGGATTATCAATCATCAAATGACTACTCTATTCTTAAAGGTTGTAATCTTACAGGACTGGTGAGTTTATTAATTTACATTGAATAGAAAATCAAAATAACAATGAACTTGCATTATGTTAAAGATAAGGAGACAGCAAAACAACTAATAGAGTCAGTTACTTTAGACGAACGGGAAAATTTGATACTATTAGTTGATGAGAATCAGTCCACAGCACTACATGAAGCTGCTGCCAATGGTAAAACAGATGTAGTGGAATACTTCTGTAGTTTGCCATTAAAAGATGAACTGATATTGGCAAAAGATAACAAAGGCGAGACAGCTCTTCATTTTTCAACAAATCAGAAGATTGCTCAATTACTGGTGGAGTCAGTAGTACCTGAGAAACAGAGAGATTTTATACTATTAGTTACCAAAGATAAGCTCACAGCGTTACATATAGCTGCTGCCAATGGTAGAACAGATGTAGTAAAATATCTCTGTAGCTTGTCTATAACAGATGATGAACTGATTTTAAAGAAAGATGCTAAAGGTTGGACACCCTTACACTATGCTGAAAATAGAGAAGTTGCCAAGCTACTTTTAGAAACAGTTCTACCAGAGAACCAGAAAGCTTTTATATTATCTGTTGATAGGAATCACTGCACAGCATTACATGCAGCTGCTGAAAGTGGTAGAACAGATGTAGTAGAATATCTCTGTAGCTTGTCTGATGGTGATTTGCTACTGAAAAAAGATAGAGATGGTGATACAGCTTTACATTATGCTAAAAACAAAGATATAGCAAAACTACTGATAGAGTCAGTAAGACCTGAAAGCCAGAAATACTTGGCATTGTCGGTTGATAAAAAGCAACGCACAGCATTGCATAGAGCTGCACATAAAAATAGAGTGGATGTGGTGGAATACTTATGCAATCTATCTGAAGGCAGTGAAGAGTTGATTCTGAAATCAGACAGTGGTGGCTGGACACCTCTATACTGCGTTCATAATGAACAAATTGCAAAAATCCTTGTTGAGTCTGTTACTCCTGAACGTCTGATAGAATTCTTGTTGTTTGTTGATAAGAGTCAGCGTACAGCTATGCATGTAATGGTTCTGTTAGGTAGAACTGATGTAGTACAATATCTCTGCAGTCTATATTCAAATGACGGTCAGCTTCTTCTGAAAAAAGATAGTCATGGTAGAACAGTTTTGCACTGTGCTGAAAAGAAAGTGATAACTAAATTACTTGTTAACTCGGTGAGACCAGAAATACAAAGAGATCTTATATTATCTGTTGATAACGATCAATGTACAGCATTGCATTTAGCTGCAGAAAATGGTAGAGCTGATGTAGTAGAATATCTCTGTAGTTTGTCTCTAGCTGATGATGAACTGATACTAAAGAAAGATAGCAATAGTAGCACAGCCCTACATTATGCAGGAAATAAAGAAATAGCCAAACTACTTGTGGAGTCAGTTACACCGACTGAAAGGAGAAGTTTGATATTTTCTGTTACTGAGAGCCAGTGTACAGCACTACATACAGCTGCTAAAGGAAACAGGATTGGTGTAGTAGAATACCTCTGTAGTGTGTATCCAAGTAGTGATGAGTTGATACTAAAAGTGGATAATGAAGGTAGAACTGCTCTCCATCTTGCACAAAGCAGAATGATAGCAGAACTTATTGTGAAAAGCCTCCCACCTGAGAAACAAGAATCTTTTGTGCTTCTTACTGATGAAAATGAGTTCACAGCTTTACATACTGCTGCAATTTCAGGTAAAATTGACGTAATTAAGTACTTCAGCAGCCTAAATATTGATCTCGATAGTTTATTAACAAAGGAGGACTGCTTTGGTAGAACAGCTCTTCACTATGCTGAAAACAGAGACATTGCAAAATTATTAATCGAGTCACTTTCGCCATGTAAAAGGCATGATCTCATTGTGCTTGCCGATGAACATCAATGCACAGCTTTACATTTAGCAGCTCTTTCTTCAAGAATGGATGTGGTGAAACTGCTTTGCCATTCAGCTAGTGACCAACTACTGCTAAGATCTGATAGTGATGGTTGGACAGCTCTTCACATTGCTAAAACTAAGGAAATTGCTCAGCTACTTGTAGAATCAGTTGCACCTGAAAAACGAAGAGATTTTATACTATCTGTTGATGATGATCAGCGTACAGCTTTGCATCTGGCTGCCGGCAGTGGTCTAACAGATGTAGTAGAATATCTCTGCAGTTTCAGCTCAATGTTTGATGGATTCATACTACAAAGAGATGTTGAGGGGTGCACAGCATTACATCTTGCTAAAACTGGAAAGATAGCCGAGACTCTCGTTGAGTCCTTTCCAAGGATTGAGCAGGAAAATTTTTTGTTGGCTGCTAACAAAAATATGCGTACTTCATTGCATATGGCTGTTTCATTCCGTCGGGTGTCTGTAGTAGAATATTTGTCCAATTACCGATCAACTAGATTATTGGCTGCAGTTGATGCCAATGGGCGAACTGCATTGCATCTTGCTAATGATAAAGAATCTGTTGAAATAATCATGAAATCTTTCAATAGCCATACATTAGAGCATTTACTAGCATATGAAGATCTCTTTGGTCACACACCAGTTCTTTCGATAATTTCCCTTGGAAACAGCGGTGCTCTAAACATGTTATTAAACTGTGTTGAGCAGAATTGTGGCTCAGATACAATGGCTGCCCTTTTGCAAAAACGAAACAACAGCCACCAAAACATTTGGCACCTTGCAGCTCTGTCACCTTTTCTGGGGGACCTGTATAGTGTACTTCAGGAATACTCATTTTACATATCAAATATCGAAAATATGATGCATGCTGATGTATATGGTAACACACCTATTCATTATGTTGCTGCTAAGTATAACACCCGAGTGTTTGCTGACTTCATGCTGCATTTACCCCTGCCAATGAGACAACACATCATCAATGTAAACAACACACAGTTAACCGACTGCCTATCAATTATTCACAGAAGAAATTTTGATGAGAAGTTCTACATTCAAAAAGTCCTGTGCGACACATCTGCAAGTACTCTTCTATACAGATTGGCTGATCACACTAATCCCTTTCCAAAACACGTCTCATTATCATCAGAAAGTTTCGACATGCTGCGATATTCTTCAAATGGATTTTCTTTATTGCACTCAAAGTATTATAGATATGATGAGACAATTTTAAAAGTACTAAAGTATTGTTTAAATGAATACTCTTTGCTTGACTCTGCTTTCAAGCTATCCCACTCTTTGTTCACCCCAACTCTCCATGAGAAAGAATCTTTACATCTTCCTACATCAAGCCATCTTTTTGTAAGTTCATTTATGGATGTCGATTTGTGTGATTATATGGTTTATTACTTAGTACTTTATTTCAAATCTAGAAACTGTTTTCGAATGTATAACTGAATGTAAAAATATAAAATTGTAGTGGTATTTACTATGAAGTGTATGCAGTTCATTCGGCGCCATTATAATTTACAGATTATTTCGGTTTGTAGTCGAAAGTTGAAGAAGACAGTGAAATTATTTTCATTGACGCGAGTAGTCTAGAAGAATCCTTAGAATTGAAGCAAGAGGTTATACAAGAAAAACTCAATGATGTAGATTCACCCATATATAGTGGTAAACCCAAGGTGGCGTACATTTCTTTGTCACTGTTTCACAGGAAAAGTTTTTTTATATGTTCTGTTTTGTTTTGTGTTTGAGTTACAGCTGGACTACAGTTATATTAAAATAAAAAGCAAATAAGTAATTTATCTTCAGGTTTGTTTTTTTTTTGGGAGTTGAGGGAAAATATCTAAGGCTGTTAAGTGAGAAATTGTGTATAAAAATAAATTATATAGTATTGTCTGTGTATCAGGTTTTTATGTTGTGCAAAGTTATGCATGAGTTCTGTTTACAGATAGCAGTGATACGAAGTTCTGTGAAAGAAGCAGATCTAAATCTGATACCACCAGGTCCTGACTACCTGATACTTTCAGTGAAGTACTATGCAGATGAATATGCAAGGTAACACTAAAAACATATAATTAACTTTTAAATTGATCTATATTTTACTACATTAAATTACATGTTCTACTTTTAATGCAAAATTTTAATGTCTTGCTCAGAAAGTCAATGCTGGACATGGAGAAACATGGGTCTATACATTCTCTGATCACTGTGTTCACCTGTGATCCTGATGTACAGAAAGTTGGTGTAAACTCAACTCTGAGCAAGAGATACATCAGAGATGATGGTTGGTATCTGACAGAAGACAGTGAAGTGAGTAGACCAGATAATGGTGTACCTAGTAGATTTGACAACGGTGAAATGAGAAGAAATTCTTATGCTGAAGTGAATCAATCAGATCCTAAAGAAATGAAGCTCAAAAACAACCTGGCTCTATGTTGTGAGAGGAGAGGAAAAGCTCTGATTCTATGCAATCAGTATGAACATCAGCCCTTGAAGTTTCGAAGAGTCACTCTCCAGAAGAGTATTGAAGTGTTTAAAAAGTATTTTGGCTTTGAAGTAAGCTTTATTAAAATAAAAAAATATATTCTGTAGGGATTTGTAATAAATATGTTTTTGATTGCAATTCTACCAGATAAGCACATCTAAGATAATAGGCTTATAAGTGAGCTTGTTATTTACCCAAATGTTAAATTCATAACCGATTCCTAGAAACACTTTTAGTCAAACAAAATGATTCCAATTTTTTCGGACTTCTATAATGAGGAGTTACTATTTTCAATCTGTCTCTGTTAACTTTTCCATACCGCCAAGGATCGTTATAATAGGTTTTACCAAACTATTAAATGTATATTTTTGCAAATATGATTTCCTACTCTCATGCATGGAGTGTGTTGATTAATATGGTTTCAATAATTCATGACTTACCAGCACAGGATATGCTGAACAGAACAAATATCATTTTTCTTTTTTGTTGATTCAATCTCTTGACCTTTCTCTAAACCAGGTAGAAGTCAAGTATGATCTCTCTGCAGAAGAAATGCTTAGTTCTATATCTGAGTTCTCCAGATCAGAAGGACATGGTTCAATGGCTGCTTTGACTATCCTCTCTCATGGATATCAGAGAAACATAATGGGAGCTGATAACCAATCACTATGTTCTGTACAGGAAGTAGTTGATTCATTCAACACAGGGAATGTACAGAATATTCCTAAGGTTTGATTAGTCAAGTAATTTTTTACACATGCAGCCTTTTTAGCTTGTGATTTCTATCTAATTTAAGAATATTTGACAATATTAATCAGAAATGGAATTATCCGACCAAAATTGAAAACAGTTAGTAAACAGATAGTTATATTGATAGTTCAACAAATATAAATAGTATGTTTGCTTTGTTTGCATGAATATACAAATACATGCGTTCTTCAGACATTGAAATACATGTATAATGTGGTTATTGTTTGTAGCTCCTATTTCTGTCTGCTTGCCGAGGAGGTATTCCCCCTCAGTACAACAGAATTCCACACAGCTTTGAGTCCAGTTCTAATTTCCCATGGCCAGAGAATGAAGTGACAATTATGTATCAACCTGTAAGGAGGGGTTTGGATGAAACTTTGAGAAGGCAGGAGTGGAGCAGACAACCAGCTTTCCCACCATTAGAAGTTCCTGTAGACTGCTATATTATGTTCTCTACTCTACCAGACAGCAAGTATGGAAAAAGAATTTCATAATCTTGGTCAAAAGGCTGCGCTACATTGTAATGGTGTTTTACGTTACAAATACACTAGTTTAATTAAAATTAAAGTTATTTGATGTGTATTTTTGACGTTTTTATAAGGTGCCCTATTTCCAATTTTATCTCTGTTTTTACAAGTGTAATAATTGGTGTATTTCCCAAGCCAAAAAAAATTCAATATTATGGAATAGGCTATGCAAAAATATTACAAAATCAAAATTTCCGTATTACTTTTATGTTCTACATTTTATACCAGGTCAAAGCCTGGACTGATGTTCAAGTGTCTGTCAGAACATCTGAGAGATCTGACCAGTGATTACAGAAGTAAACTATTGACACCTGCTACCAGCTCCTCTGATGACATCACAGAACAAACAGACATACAGATGTCAACAGATGATTCTGTGTTATCAGACAGCAGCAATTCTATGTCTTCTAGCAGAAAAGAAAAGCCGGTAATGAGAGTAAACCTACTTGATTTACTCACAGATGTAGCTGGAATAATGAGAGATACGTCCAGATTTACACAATATGCTAACTTATGTTATACTGTTGATAGAAACAGTCGACAGATCTTCATTGACATATTTAAGCCTAGTTCTCAGTCAGCTTTCTGAGTCTTAGTGACTCACTTACTTGCATTGACATTGTCAGTGATTGTCACACTCACTGAGTCACACTCACTGAGTCACACTCACTGAGTCACACTCACTGAAACACACTCACTGAGGCACACTGATATCTTGACAAAGCTTTCAATTTAGAATGACACTATTTAGATATTTAGATATACCATTATGTAATTATGATAAATTATTTTCTATGCAGTTGAAACTATCAGTACTACTTGTGTTAGTAATTAGTTAGTACTTGTTGTCATACTATTTCCTACTAAAGCGTTTTTATCTTTATGATTCTGGAATATTTGTATGATTTTTACTGCTGGTGCTATCATAATACAAGCTACAACATTAAGATAGAATAGGTATGCATATCCTAGTCAGTAGTGTTGGTGTAATAGTGATAAAGGTATTATAACTAATGTAATAATAAAACAGTCATTAATATGCTGCAAACTATTTGATTTTCCAGCTTTTACTCAACATGTTGGGCTTAAATGTTGTTTTTTAAACTTTGAAGCATTCAGATCCTTTTCTCTTCAGCAGTGCCTTAAAATTGATCTTTCTTACAACAATACGAATGTTAGAAGCTAATGAGTTATGGTTATATATGCTAATAATCAAACACTTTTCACTTAGTTGGTAAATGCAGAGCTTCGGCCTGGATTCATTTTACATCAAACCAAATATCTTCCCCTAATGAAGATGGTAATCCAATGATACATGACACACTTTGGAGTTGTGTGCCCTTTAGGAAGCCAAGCAATTGCTCATTTAACAACAATTTTATTTTACCTATAATCAAGGACCATGCAATTCATTATCTCAGCGATGTCTATACAATGTAAACAAAAATTGCTGGATTCAAAATGAGAACATTAGAAAGTGTATGAATTGCCTATACCCTATAGTAATTATCATTACTATATGCAAGAGACTTTGCTAAGATTATAACCACTTAGGCCTATTCAAACTGGAGATAGTTAAAAAATGTGAAGGAAAATGCAATCAAGTTGATTATAGCATATGCTGTTACTTAGTTAGATTTTAGTCATTCAATTTACAAGCTGCAACATAAATGAAAAGCTAACAAAGTTCACAAGCACTTGGCTATACAAGTGAGCATGCCGAGATTTACTGCATCAGCAAAATATATAAACTACTTATTGAGGGGCTTCAGCAGACCACCCTAAAATACACTGCAATCATTAGTAGGCTACATGGCTGTAATCTTATTGTGTTTGCTGGAACCAAACATTAATCATTTATCTATAGTATTTTGTAAACATGTCAGTCATATGGCTTTGCTTCATTTCCTATTAATATGCCATGTATCTTTGTTGGGGGGTGGGTTGAATCCCCTCAAATGTTAAAGCCACAAGATGAAAGAGTTTTAGTTATCATTCAGTATCGCCCAGTGTGCATGTCATTACCCTCGGTGGGGTATTATTGAGGTTAACCTAATGATTAACTTTTGGTATGGAGAGTGCAATAAAGGCAACTTAATTTCATAAATTGCATCATAAAGATAAGGAAATGTATGTAGGCATTATATCTTTAATAGTAATATTTCAGCATAAAATTCTACTTTTGGCAAAAAATTACAGTCAGCAAATTTGTCATTCCAGTGGGCTATGTGATAAATTTGAATGTTATTTGAGACCCAGTGTTGATGTAAAGTGCTCTACTTATGTGATTGTGGGGAAGTTGAGAAAATATTACGGTAGCAGGATAAAGGGTAAGGTATTTTAGGGAGTAAAAAAGGGTCATGAAAAATAATTGCCCCATTAAAAGTTGGTTATAAGAAAAGAAATAAAGCTAGAGAAGAGAAGCTTATAAGGTTGGGGTAGGGTCAACATTAGGTCGGTAAAGAATAATTGGTATGGTGTAGTGTTGAGAGTGCCCATGGGCACTTTAAACACTGCAGTGGTCCCTGTGGTGTAATGGTTAGCATGTCAGTTTGCAAGCTAGAGGTCTGCAGTTTGATTCCCAGTAGCAGCTGGATTATTTTACAAAAGGTAAAAAGTGGTCAAGACAGGTGGTGCAGAAAAGGGTAAGGAAAAAAGTTAAAAGAGAGTAGGGAGATGATAAGGTGGGATAAGTAAAAGTAAGGAAGGATAGCAATGGTAACTTAATGCATGTAGGGTGGAGTATATACAGTATAGAAAGTAGGGTAATGTACAGAAGGTAGGGTATAGAGGGTAGGGTATAGTGGGTAGTGTATAGAAGGTGGGGTACAGAGAGTAGGGTACAGAGGGTAGGGTATAGAGGGTAGAGTATAGAAGGTAGGGTATAGAGGGTAGGGTACAGAGGGTAGGGTACAGTAGGTAGGGTACAGAGTGTGGGGTACAGAGAGTAGGGTACAGAGGGTAGGGTACAGTAGGTAGGGTACAGAGTGTGGGGTACAGAGAGTAGGGTACAGAGGGTAGGGTACATGGGGTAGACCAGAGAGGGTAGAGGACAGAGGGTAGGATATAGAGGGTAGGGTATATAGAGGGTAGGGTATAGAGTGTAGGGTACAGAGGGTGGGGTACAGAGGGTAGGGGACAGAGGGTAGGGTACAGAGGGTAGGGTATAGAGTGTAGGGTAGAGAGAGTAAAGTAGAGAAAGAACAGGTATGGGTAGAATAATATAATATAATATAATATATGGTCACCACACCATTCTCATACATATATGTCACTAATACAAAGGCCCAAACTATATAACAGTTATATAAACTCAAGCTAAGTGAAGTTATAATTAACTATTATAAAAAACGTAACTTTTAATTCAAATTATGCAATTTATTACATCAGTTATTATAATACTATATAATGCAAAATATAAAAACAAAATTACTATAATACATATACATGAAATATTACATAACGCAATATAATAATAGGATATCGGTTTTACACATAATGATAGACAGTAAAACAATTAAACCGATTATAATACATAAAATATGATACAAAATAATATACAATTAAATTAAATGCTTGAACTACTCAACTGAATATTTATCACGAAAGAGCTAAAAGATTTTAGCCACTAGAAATTCACAAGTGGAGTTAATTCTAAAAATATTCAAGCGTGACAACATGTGGAGAGCGAATAACTCCTACACTCTTTGTTTTAAAGAGAAAACAACTCCTAGTTGAAGGAATTTATATCTAAATTCTAAGAGAGTGTGACCATTTTCTTCTCTATATCAGTATCTATATACTATTTTGAGTCGGTCTTTAATTTCAAGCTGCTCATCTTTTAATAAGAGTATAATTAGCATGCAATACTCTAGTGAAAGTGATATCATGCTAACTCATGTTATTTAAGGTACTGCAGAGTGTGACATGCAGTATATTGATATTATTAATAATTTTTAGTTATTAGTTTTTCAAAAGAAATTATGTTTTACTTTTACTTATTTGCACTTAAATAAAACTACCCAGTTGAGTTTATATTGGTAACTAATGTAGACAGTATATTATACAGTACATAAATTAGTATATATATATATATTATATATATATATATATATATATATATATATATATATATATATATATATATACTAATATGTACTGTATAATATACTGTCTACATACTGTCTATATATATATATATATATATATATATATATATATCCCTAATATTATCAGGAAATATACTTCCTAATAATATTAAGAGTTTACATGATTAGAAGTTTACATTTACATTGCAATATTAATACATTCATCACAGAAAGTTATGCTCAAATTAAATATAGGTCATCCGCCAATTAACACCAATCTTTTTTGGTAAATAAATAGTAACTATATTATAAGAATTTAGACTTGCTAAGGTAATCATAATATAAAAAACTCTTGCAAGTTTATAGTCACTATCTCTGTGAGAAACCCCTAGTGAAAAGGGTTTTTGTTGAAGCGGGCTAAAGACTTATTTAAATGAGGCACAGGAGCAATTATGACTGGATGCTCTTCCTAACATCATCAATGGCGTTTATCTATGCTCAAACCCATGACTTTGTGTTTACTAGGCAAACGCTCTAACCCCTATCATGCTGCTGCAATCATAAAATATTTACACTATATTACATGGAGGATTTGATTGCGCTTTTAATTTCACTATTGCAGTACTTGGTTTACCTGGTCCTTGTGGTGTAATGGTTGGCTCACTTGCTTTCAAGCTGGAGGTCTGTGGTTCGAATCCCAGTGGGGGCAATTATTTTTCAATTATATATAACTATTATAATTATCTTATATATAACTATAATATTAATGTCTTTAGCTATATATATGTTATAATCATTATAATGGTTTTGCCTATTGTATGTATATGCATTATATGAATATGCTTTATTGAGCATTTAACATGTTTATAGTATTCTGAGTTGTAAAGAAAGCATTAGCTTTTTCTCTTAAAGCCTGTATAACAACAAAGCTATGAGTAACAAAATATATGAATATATACAGCATTGTCAAGTGCATACGACAGCAGTTGTAAATATTACAAAAGTAAATATGTATTAAAAAAATAATTTGCAAATAACTAAAAATTAATTATTTTTAGTATGAAAATTAAAATGAAACATTTTCTATAAAATATTGATGTAAAATGTAATAGAGTATAATTATGACTTTATTTTGTGCTATAATATATGCTGCTGTTAGTAGTGTATTTAAACATTTACTAAATGCATTATGTTATATATATCAAATCAAACAACTTCATATGATAATTTTACATTGAAAATTTAGCATTCACTTCTCATTATTAAATAGTCTAATGTTTGTCAAATATTTTGACAAAATTTATGCAAGAGCCAGAAATTCAGCTAATATGGTGATCCAAGAATTAAATGTTTGTCAATCTGTCTATTTTTGGCAAAAACCAATTTTGTTTCACAAAACTTCATTGGCTTGTTTATTATAGCAACAAGACTGTGTTCAAATTTTTCCATGCTGGCATATATTACAAATTTAGCATAGGCCAAGTTTTTACATATTTTTACATATTAAAAGACTTTATTTGAAATAACAACCCAAAAATGTGAATAAAGATCAGCTTATAGTACCAAAGAAATTCAATTTCTGTAAATTGAAAATGCGGTTAAATACAATGAATTAATTACTGCCAAAAGCCTATATTTAGTCATTATTAATATTTTAATTGAGTATAAGATCTGTCAAATGTTTACATTCAACTATAATCATAATGTAGCATATTTATCTATTTTAAAACAGAATTTGAATTTTTGCAATTAAAAGTCAACTTTTTCAATTCAGAAATTAAGTTTATACATATCTACTGCTTTCATATATATTTCAAATATATTGTTGTGATATTAATATTTATTTATAGAAAGTAAAGGTGATCAATCGTGCATAGATTGACAGCTACATGCTTGCAACAAAGTTATTTTGTAGTTTTGTTGTATAATTTAATTTATTCAAATGGAAAGAAATTTTGTGATATTGCCAGTTTTCTATTATCTATAGATTTTCAATTAATTATGACAGCTTCAACACTTTAAAAAAAAATTGATTATTAAAACATGATCCTCATTTGAAGCTGCTTCCTTTATTAATATCACACCCTTGTTAAATCTATCTCATGGTTATTCACGTGGAAAGATATAACAAGTGTTGTGTTGAGTGGAGAATTCATGAATGTATAAGTGCATTTAATGTATACAGAAAAGCCTAGTTTAATCTTTTCTCAAATCAGCAAACACAATTGCAAATCTGTTCAACTAATTCATAGGCATCATAGCATTTGAATTAGAACCATTTTACTACATATATACAGCCGCACAAATAAAGTTTTTTTGTAAAAATTAAATTTTTTGAAGTTGTGGGCCCTATATATAAGGTGTGTATTTTTGATAAAACCATTTTTTATTTTGAAAAATTTAGAACGTTACATTTGCAAACAGTATAGCATTATGTTTTAGTTGAATGTTGTACAATAAAATATTCTAAAGTACGTACAAAAGTTCAATACTACATGCACGTGGAGCAAGCTGTTTTTTGGGCTGTTATATAATAGGGGGCGTGCCTCAAAAATATTAAGTATAATATGCATATAATATAAGCCTGTGCAATAAAAATTATAGCAGTTTTATTTTATTAAATAACTCTATTTAGACCAATGAACTCTCAGATCAATGAACTTTCTGACCAATAGACTTCCTGACGGATGGACTTTCTTGTCAATGGATTTTCGGACCGATGAACCCTTGGGTTCATCGGCATTCAGATCAATTTAGACCTTAATTTAGACTAAAAAGGTTTTAGAATATAATTGAGTAAAATATCAAAATTTGGCATTGTCTTATCTTCACTGAAGTTTTTAACATGTATTGTTTCTGTCTGTGTACATGATTGCACTCAACTATTGTTTCCAGTTTTTTATATGCTTTTTTAAATAAAGATATATGTTTGGTAGCTTTTTCTTCGTTCTATAAGTATATATATAATAAAACAGCTATTGTAATTAACATAACTATATAATACCACGCACCTTTTATCTATTGATATCATAAAACTACTATAAATTACATAAAAACCTATATTACAATATAAATTATATTTGAGTCTTATAAATATTGTATACCATTGTAGACAATATGAAATACCATTTGTTGTGGTGAATCAATAAATAGACTAAAAGAAACTAGTGCAAGTTTATATAGTCACTATCTCTGTGTGAGAAACCCCTGATGAAAAGAGTTTTTGTTAAAGCAGACTAAAGACTTATTTAAATGCATGAGGCAATTAAATGAGCAATTATGACTGCATGGATGCTCTTCCTAACATCACCAATGGTTTTTGTCACATGACTTCTTGTTTACTAGGCAAATGCTCTAACCTCTAGACCACAGCTGAGCCCCTAATCAACTAATATATCCTAGCTCCAAAAAGTCCACTGAATCCTTTTATAAAAACAAAAACATCCTCACTATATGGTCTAATTGAAAATTATTTAAATGAATGAAACTTTATTATAACTTATAGGAATATCAGCTTATGTTCTGAAAATTGTATCCCATTGTTTACCTTTCATTACACTTACTTTAAATATAATTATCAAAAGGAGCTCTAAATTATGAAGCTCATTCACAAAAACTTAGAATCAAATAGTTTTGGCTGATATAATATAATTTGTAACTAAAGGCTATATATGGTAATGAATAAATTAATGTCAATGCAATTCGATGTTTACACTTGCAGATTATATGTATAACATTGTAATTCTTGTGATGAATGATTTGTGTTACGATTGTCAACCCTAAACTATAAACCATTAAAGGCTTGTCTATTTTAAGATAGAGTTTAATTTGTTGCAATTCAAATCAAGTTTTGTAACTTGAACAGTTTGTTTTGTGTCAACTGTTCTTATTAAAATATATTTATATATTTATATGAATGTATTTATTTATAGAAAACATGGGCCATCAATCATTCACAAGAATTGACAATTCACACTAGGTTTGTAACATATTTATGCTATAGTATTTTTATAGATAATTTATTCAAATGAACAGAGAAATGTTGTGGGGTTGCCAGCCAGAATGTTGTATTTTATTTCACTTGAAGTTGCCAAATAATTAATATAATATCGCTTCTTTTACTTGCCTATAAATTGTCACTGGCAATTTAAAAACTTATATAATATATTAAGGGTCAAATTATTTAATAATGCACAGCTTTATTTTAAGTTTTAGGCTTTAATGCAAAATAATTGAACAATGCATTTCAACAATCAGTATTATATAGTATTAAAACCTTATTATAGCTGGCTGTCTGCCAATGAAACTTGGTGCAACTTCAGAAAATTGGAAGAGTTTCATAAAATATGTAAAAGTCTTAAAGTTCTGCCAAAATTCACGTATAATAACTTGGGTTATGTTAATTAGATGGCAAACTGTTGAGCAAAGCACAATAATCGTGTTAATGGAAATTATATGCTGCAGCTTCAAATGTTTTTAAATTTATATTTATATTAAATTTTGCTATAGCCTGTTAATCATTTAAGAAAGCTTTTGTAGACTATTGTTTAAACTAGTGGCTGCTTTTTTATAATAATTGATTTACATATTTACATTTTACTGTATATTTTCATAAATAATTACAATTTTTTTAACTAGTGCTTATTTTTTTCTTGGAGCAATCATATTTTAGATATTATATTATTTTCACACTTGTATATACACATGCACAATACTTTTTTTTGAACCTTAATAAATTATTGGTAAATTTATAATATAAATACTAATATTAAGTTTAAAATGCATAAATATTTTAAATTAATGTTGAACTGCGTATAACATCAGATTTAACACGTAAACTGAATTACATTGTAACGTCAGTTTGACCAATTTACATAACTCTGTAACTCAGTATATATATACAATTCAGTGAAGCAATCCATTGAAATAATAAACAGCTCAAAAATAGACGCCACCTTTTGATACAAATCTATGTTGGGTAAATTATTCTTGTAAAAACAAATAATACATATTTATATTGGAAATTGTGAATACATTTATTTTTGCCATATATATATAAAAGTCACAAAGTTCCATCAACCTATAACACATTAAAGCCAAGTTTTCTAGCAACTAGAATAAAATATATTAGTTTTGTTATAAATAAAGAGTACATCTTGTTAACTATATGGGTAAGTTTTACCATTCTTTATGTATTTTTTAGGTGAATCAAACTATAAGACAGAAAAACATTACTTGTAATAATATATAAATAAAAAATTGCATTAATTATATTATTTCTTTGTTTTAGATAACTTAAACCTTTTTCTGATCCTATGTTGCATAACAGCTGTTGAACTGGCAGCTATCAGCACTCAAACATCTCAAAGGTATTATAATAATCTAAAAGAATTTTTTTTAATTTTCACACTATTTGCATGGTAATTAGTTGATAAAATTCAGAAAGTTTTAAGTTTATATCACTGTCAGATTTAGCTGATCAAATAATGAGAATATTTTATAAATAATATTAGTTTAGGCCAATTTGTAAATAAACCTTTTACTGCAGTGCTTGTAAGCAGAATCATAAATAAATACTAAGAAACTTGAATAATTTTAGAAATAGTAGCAGCGAAAAAGTTTCTAGAAATAGAAGATCTGTACCAGGACACTTATGTGGCTTTGTGGGTAGAATAGAACTAGCTCAGGCACACAGAGAAATAAAGCACTTGTCCACTCGTTTTGTTGTAAGTTCTGTTATTATATAATATTCACCATACAATTACTCAGATTCTAATTGCTTGAAAAAGCAAACTTTTTGTTACTAACTTGATTACTGATGTTCCAATTGAGAGCATGCAATGTTATATTACATGCCTTTTAGCTACCTGTTATAAGTTCTATAATGGAGACTTGGCGCTGGTAAAAAGTTTAGTATGACATTTTAAGTTCGTGATAGTTTTGTGATAATTATTGAAAATAAACACATTATTAGCGCTCCAAACATGAACATTTCTCATATTTGTATAAAAGTATTGGTAGAATTTTATCCTAACTTTATTGGGTTTTTTGGAGTAGAGATTTAGCGAAATTTATCACAATATGTTTCATTTACTTTAAAACTCAGTATGTTGGTTCATTTAGTCCTTCATTTAATGTTATATAAATATTTTTTTTAAGCTTATTGTTCTGTGAATTCATAATTCTAAGAAGCACAGGTTTTAAACATTTTAGATTTGCATTTGAAACACTACTATGTAATGACTATTTTCAATCAACATTTTTAGACAATTCTTCTATTTTTGTATTTTCAGAGAACAGAGTTGTGTGCTCATGGAACTCCATCACATACTTTACGAACTTTGAACTGCGCTGCTATTCAGGTCAATATATAATCTCATTCTATAATATTATAATTTTTCACAAAATTTTTTTAATAAATTTTACTAATAAAATGTTTTTAAAATGAATAGTTTGTGAGCATTTTTAGAGATGTATTTTACGTCCTTTTAGAAAACTGAACTAAATTCTTTCAAGTAATGGAAAAATACTGCATGTACTTATTTAGGTTCTTATCATGGACAACAAGCAACTAAACCTACAAAAAAATTTTTCGTCTTCAATTGTTTTAATTAAAGTACCAGTAGTAAACAAAGCATTGAATCATAGACCCTATATATAAACTATACCAGGTATATTATTGAAACAATAGGATTATAACTTGTCATTTCTGTATATTATAGGATGGAAGTGTGAACATAGTAGAAAGACTAAAACATCACAAATGTCACCTGGAGGCAGAATATAGTGACATGAACACTTGTTTCAACCACCTGAGTCAGAGTGTCGACATTATCAGACATCTGGTTGATGGCAGTGTGAATGAGTCATGTGAAGAAGATCCTGTTACTGTAAGAGTCTTTGTTCTAATACAATATTAATACAATATTTAATTAATTGTTTTATTTTAAATCATGTTTATAAATTTTCAAGTCATATCTTTAAAAGTTTAAATTTTCTATTAAAAACAATAACAGCCACTATAATAAACTCATGAATAATAGTTTACTTTGACATATACATTATAAAATATATTGTAGCAATTACAATTTTTAAAATTTTATGCAATATATTTCAAAAACTAATTATTATATCACTTATAAAAATTTTGCTGTATTTTACTTTTTGCTGATTACAGTTTGACTTCAAATCCTAAACTGAAAGTCTGAGGTTTCAAACAGTTTAATATTTTCTATAAATAATTGTTTCAAAATCATGTCAGAAAAAGAAACCAATTGTTGTATCTGGAGATTTAGGAGTTATCTACCCTGTGACTTGTATTGCAGCTTCAAGGTGTGTCCCGGAATGGACTGTATTTACATCACGAGCAGCTTTATGAGATGATCCTGTGTCTACAGAAGGGGTGTGGTTATTACACTGGAAGTACTTTTAGAGTCTACCAAAGTTGTAACTAACCAAAATGATATTAACATATATATATTATATATATATATATATATATATATATATATATATATATATATATATATATACATATATATATAATTTACTTTTTACTGGTCCTTACACAGTTCATATAGAGCAACGTTATTAATAAAAATAAAAAATATTATTATATATATAGATATTCTCTCTTATATATGTGTTTGTGTTTTTGTTGTCTTTTTATATACCAATAATATTGACTTATATATCTATTCACCTTATCACTGGTCCTTGCACAGTTCAATAATGTATATATATATATATATATATATATATATATATATATATATATATATATATATATATATATATATATATATATATATATATATATATATATATATATATATATATATATATATACATGCAGGTATTGTAATTTTTAGTATATATACTTCGAATATAATGTTATATAAATTTTCTTGCATATGTTTGTTTAGATGTTTTATCTGTCTTTTTAAATGCTTTTAGCATTTTTATGTTTTTGTATCTCTGTAACATGCGAGAGTAAATTTTTGTAAATTCTTATCTTTCTCTCAAAGTATGGCTGTTTTAACAGTCTAACATACATTCTGTATTATTTGTAATATTATGACTCTTTATATATTATATATTTTGGCCCAGATCATGTTTTATAAGTTTTAATATTTTACTTATCATATATATGTACAGTGTTATGCAATTTTTACCTTAAACATTTCCAGTTTTTGTTTAAAGTAACATCATGTATAATTAGATAATACAAAAACCAAATAATTAACCCCTTTTATTTTGACCGGCTAGCATATACAAGGTTTAGCCCTATATAGCCAACTTTATTTAAATTTATTTGAAAGAGAGAGACAAGCAAAGTGGAAATATTTTTCATACATGATAACCTGTTTTTATGCACCATGATTATGGTAGTTATAATAATTGATTGCAAATTGAAGTTGAAATTGAAATAATCTATAATTATTTGAGGATTGGCTGACTGGGCATTTGGTGATGCTTTGTAGTTTATATATTGGTGATTCAGAGACAGGACTTTGATCCTTATAACTACTTCTGAGTATTTAACTTTGACTGAGGTTGTATACTAATTAGTGAGTGTGTCACTGTGTCACTGTGTCTTCTTTATTTACTTATCTTATATGCCGTGAAACCTAAATTAACATAAACTATACCAATATGGAAACCAAATCACAAAGAAAACAATAAAATAACTGTGGTGCAATACAATAATAAAATGCAGGATTTTATAAACAAAAAACAAAATTAAACAAATGAAACTTTACTGACTTTTGGTCTCCTGCTGACACACTATAATATTTTATACAAAATTCATTACTATTTACAACAGAGATCTGAGAGTGACTGTTTGCAACTGAATCTATTACATATGCATCTGTCAGTGAGATACACAACAAAACTCCATTGCTCATTGAACTATAACTTAAGTCATTTAAAAGCTACACAAGCAAGCATGGATAAGGTACAGCAGCGAGTGGAGTGCAGGCAATCCATAAACCCAAGCTTTTTCAACCACAAAGCCAGGTGTAACCCTATAATAAGTGAACTAAAAGACAACATTTATATCTTTAACACTTCTGTGTTACAGTATAATATACAAAGTTTTTATTATAAGTTTAATTGCACAAACATATGTACCAACAAAAGTTCTTGTTCAAGGTTGAAGACATTAGACATATTACATACAACTATCTTACGGCACCAGGTTATTTCCTATAATATACTGAGTACGAAATGAAAAGTATATAAATAAAAGAATTAACAATAAAAGCTGTTTTATAATATATATAGTGT